>SNQJ01S0053790.1:17892-45123 GCA_010110895.2 Picea sitchensis
TAGATGTAGAAGCAAAATCGAAGTATGATTCTTTATTTCAAAATCTCCATTACAAACCAACTCTAAGGTTACAACTCTAAGCTTCTAAGATTACATACTCCAAAATTCTAAGATTACAAAGCTTTAGGATTACAAATAGAGGAGATTGTACTCCTATTTATACAATGGGATGAGTAACAAACTCAAAATGATCACCCACTAATCTCTCTTTAGTTCCATACATCTCTCAACCATCTAGACACATAACCCTCTTTTGTCCTTGATCTTCTCCATGAGATTATGATCTCTTATCTTATCAAATTCGAATTTGATCGTTCAAGGCCACATAAAGGTGTCTTGGAAGCTTCCTTGGCACCTACACATGTCACAAAAGCAATCCACTTTCCATATATGAAGTAAAATATATTATTTTCTAATTTTTAATCAAGAATTTCCCTTAAAAATGCTTGAAAATAAATAATGTTTGGAAAATATAAATGAGACCCATTAATGGTGAATAATAGGGAAAATGAAGTGACATGGTAGTGAATAATGAGTGATGTAATGGAAGCATAGGTGAAAAATGTATGGTAATGAATGATATTTGTATGACATTTTTGGAGCCCAACAGGCGTTATCCATCGCGCTACTCGTGGCGCAACTCTGTTAACTACGATTTACCGCTAACCGTAGATCTGCTTCACCAATTGATCCTTGCCATTGAAATCAGATTGCTTGCTCGCTTGATTTTAAACCCGAAATGGACTTCTCCTGTGGGCTACACTCGGCGCTTAGGTTGCGGCCTTGGACTAGAACGCATTTGATGGGTTTTCACACCCCCTTTCTTCGCATTCCACATAAAGGGTCAGAAATCGGGAAAAGACACCCCGCTTGCAAGAATTGGTGCTAACATTAGGCTCCATGGGGGATAGAGTCGTCCTTGTGATGCTCTAAGAACTCATTTTGCAGCTTCAATGCCTTTTGTTGGGCTATGGAGTCATTTACTAAGTCGAAAAACAAAAATGAAAATAAACAAAGAAACAAAAGGACAATATTTACAAACAAATGAGTCGTCTAAGGCTCAAACAAAACATTTCTTCAAAAAATGCCCATTTACTGGGTTGTTCAAAACCTCCTGACCCTCTAGATTTTTCAACATGTACGTGTTGTTTGAGAAAACCTTAGAGATTTTGAAGGGCCCAATCCATAGTGCGTCAAACTTGTTGTGTTTTCCCTTATCCTGTCTGGGTGCATCCCACTTGAGTACCAAATCACCCAGCTCGAATTCCTTCTTTCTAACCTTCCTGTCAAAGGCCTGCTTGATATTCTGTTGATGACCATAGGCCCTGTTCATTACCTGCTCCCTGATCTGTTGTACTTCCACCACTTGATGGATCCTTCTGATCATATGGTCTAGTTCCCCTTCAAGGTCCTAAAATAATTTTGCCACAGGTAGAGCGAGTTGGGTAGGAAAAATGACCTCTGTCCCATAAACAAGTTGGAAAGGTGAGGTTTTCAGGGACCTCTTTGTGGTCACTCGATCAGCCCATAGAGAGAATTTGAGTTATGAATCCGAGGCCCTTTTATTGTCTTCCAATAATCTTTTAATGAGCTTGATCAGGCCTTTATTAGAAGACTCCACTAGTCCATCTCCTTGAGGATAATAGGGAGTGGAGTGAACTAGTGAAATCTCAAACTGTTCACAGAACTTAACCAGAGGCTCAGACCTGAAAGAGGTGGCATTATCGGTGACAATTCTGCTAGGGAAGCCAAATCTGGCTATGATGTCCTCCAGGAAGTTGATAATTACTTTGTGAGAAGTACTCCTGGTGGGGGAAGCTTCTATCCACTTGGTGAAATAGTCTGTCATAGTCAGGATCCATCTGTGTTGGTTGCTTGAGGGAGGATGAATTTCTCCAATGAAGTCCAATCCCCACTGCTGAAAGGGTGCCGAAACTACTACAGGATTTAGTGGCATAGATTTGAGTTGTTGCTTTCCTGAAAAATTTTGGCATTTGATGCAAGCTCTGATTCCTCTGCCGACATCAGCGAACAAAGTGGGCCAGTAGTACCCAGCCCTGAGGATTTTGTGAGCCGTGGTCTTCCAGAAATGATGACCCCCACAAAGGCCACTGTGGAAATCAAACATAACTTTCTGGACTTCTTGTGGATTCAAGCACCTTAAAAATATCCCTAGAGGGTCTATCCAGTATAAAGTTCAGTCGATGAGGCAATATATGACCGCCTTGAGCTTTAAATATCTTTCCTTGCTCTTTCCCATCCCATCAGGAGGCCTCAATTCTTGCAGAAAATAAAAAATATCTCTGTACCAGGTGAATTCTGCTAGTGATAAGTCACCCTGAGAACTCTTGTTGGATGACTCAGCTTGCTGATTTTCTAAACAGGGGTTGAGGAAGCTAATTCCCAAGGCTTCGCAATTGGATTCAGCCAGCAATTTGCCTAAACCCTATCCCTTTATCAACTTGGTGGGCTTAATCTCCAGATCAAACTCCATGATTTTGGCAATCCATTTACCTCTTCTCCCATCTATGTCAGGCTATATAAGGATGTCCTTTGCAGAGGCTGAAGGCACGTATGCAGTCACCTTTGAGTGCAAGACATAGACTCTGAAAGCTTTGAGAGCTTTCACCAAGGGATAGGTTGTTTCTCCATGATTTTATACCTGATATCTGCATCTCTTAATGCCTTGTTGAAGAAGGCAATGGGTTGCTCTCACCCTTCCTCATTTTTCTGCAACAAGACCGCTGCTACTGTATCAAATGAAGTGAAAGAAAAAACTAGGAAGTCTTTGGAATAGTTAGGACTGATCAGCACAGGTGCCTCAGTCAATGCCCTTTTTATTTGGTCAAAAGATTCCCTGGGTTCAGCGGTCCATTTCACTTCATTTCCCTTTCTGAGCATGTCTGTGATATGTTTCACTAGCTCAGCAAAATTTGAGACGAATCTCCTCAGAAAATTTATCTTCCCCAAAAAGGCCTGAACTTCCTTCTTAGATCTAGGAAGTGACAAGGTATGAATTGCCTCTACCCTACTAGGATCAATTCTCACTCCTTCTGCTGACACTATATGACCTAACAATTTCCCCTTCTTCATAGAAAACAAAGATTTTTTTGGGTTTAAGGATAGGCCAAACCTCCGACACTTCAAGAACACTTTTCTCAGGTGACAACAGTGCTCTTGGTCAGATCTGGAGAAGACTGTGATGTCATCCAAATAGATAACCACAAACTTATCTTTCTCTCCAATGAAGGCTATATCCATGGCTCGTTGAAATGTTGCTCCTGCATTCATCAATCCAAAAGTCATTTTGGCATACATGAATGTGCCCCAAGGAGTGGTGAAGGTCATTTTTTCTCTGTCCTCAGGCATGACTGATATTTGGTTATAGCCAGAGAAACCATCGATAATGGATATCCTAGACGCACCAGTTACCCTCTGCAATATGTGTTCCATGTTGGGCAAGGGATAATTGTCTTTCTTTGAGCTTCTGTTCAGGTTCTTGAAATCAACACAGAGCCTGATTTCTCCACTTTTCTTCCTCACCGGGACTAAGTTGGCCACCCATTCGGAATATCTCAAGGGGACAATGATCTGGGCATCTAACAATTTCTTTACTTCTCTCTCCATGATGGGCAGCAACATGGGATTTATCTATCTCATCTTCTGCCTGAATGGCTTAGCCTCTTCTTTTAGTGGGATCTTGTGCTCAATGATTGTTGTGTCATATGTCTTGAGATCTTCATAGGTCCATGCAAACACATCAGAAAATTCCTTTAATAAATCAGTATATTCCGCCCTCTGTTCATTGGTCAGGCTGCTAGATAATTTGACAAACTTAGGCTCCTCCTGTGTGCCAATGTTACACTCAGCTGTGTCAGCATCTCCATTTGAAACATTATTCTTTACTGCCACACCATTCTTGTCGAACAGTCTTTCTAAAGGGACTAGTCCTCTCGGAATGTGATTGCTAGGCAGCTGAATAATATGATGATTAGCAATTTCATTTAAAAACACCTCGGGGTGAGGGTCACACTCCAGGTCAGGATCCTGATCAATGTGCAACGTAGAAAATTCATCAACAGATTGGAGAAATTTTTCGATCTCGAGATCATCTTCGAATACCTTCCAATGCTTCACATTGTCTAGTACAGAGGGCCTGTATCTTATCTCAACTTCATCTTCGATCTTGGGTGGCAGAGGATCTTTTAGCAAACTAGCCGAGACAGCTAAAGAATCGGCTGAAGTGTTTTCCCCCCTCGGAATGAAAGAAATGTTAAAAGATGAGAAGAAATTGTCAATCAGGTCCCATACCTCATTCCTGTAACTTCTGAGACGAGGATGATTGGCCCGATAAACATTCCTGACTTGTTGGATGATCAATTCAGCATCTCCAAACACTGTCATCTCCTTTATTCCCATCTCTTTTGCAGCCCTCATACCTAGAACAAGAGCTTCATACTCTGCCACATTATTGGTAGTTTCAAATTCCATCTTGTATGACAGGGATATGGTCTCTTGACAAGGTGATATAAAACCACTCCATCACCAGCACCTATACTGGAAGAAGCTGCATCAAAGAACATCTTCCAAACATAAGTGGTTGGAGGAGGTATCTCTTGATTAAATATGGGCTACTTTCTTACTTGGATAGGGTCTTCAGGAGCATCAGTGAGCTGCAATAAACTAGACCCCAAATCAGTGTCAAGTGCGAAGATAGGATGATTGGTGGGGTTTGCTTCATCACTAACAATGTAGGCCAGCTGATCTTCCCTATATAACCTCCTTTGTTCCCCTCCGAAGACTGGAATGGTGGCATACGTGAGATCCATCTGCAATGTTCCTCCAATCTTTTTAATCCAAGATCTTGACAACAACATGCCGAATTTGGGGGGGACATCAGCTACCACAATATCCATGACCACACTCTTCATTGGTAGCTGAATAAAGAGACCACCAGGTCTTTGATGACTCCAAGACATTGCACCCTCCTTGAATCAAAAGAGTATAAATAATGATAAGCCTTTGTCACTTCCAGTCCCAACTCTTCCATGACTATTTTTGGCATAAGGTTGTGGGAAGCTCCTGAATCCATGAGGCAATTATGCAACACTTTATCATGTATGTTCA
Source organism: Picea sitchensis (assembly GCA_010110895.2). Lineage (NCBI taxonomy): Eukaryota > Viridiplantae > Streptophyta > Pinopsida > Pinales > Pinaceae > Picea > Picea sitchensis. The sequence continues at coordinate 23,020 of SNQJ01S0053790.1, forward strand.
GGGAGGTGTAGAAGGGAGGGGATGAACCATCTATGTCTTCTACCATGGGAACTAGGATGACTTCTGGCTTTTCATCTTGAAGGTTGACTGATTCATAGGGAGACTGGGGGGACTCAGATTGTAGCAGTTTGGAGAGGGACCTTTTGAAGTCTTCATTTTTAACTAGCTCTGAGAGGGGGACGAGAATTCTGATATTTTGAATTTCATGCTCAAAATTAAAGGAGGAAATAGGATTAGGAGCTTCCCTTACCTCAAAGACAGGTTCTTTGACTACTGGCGAAGCATTCTGAGTTTTCTTTTCTTTAGTAGTGGTTGTTGCATATTTAGTAGGCCTTTATGCTATGAGGGGCTGGTCTTGGTTGTCAAAGTTTCCTCCTTTCTTCTTTGACCTAAGAGGGTATCTGCTAGAGGTGTTGTTGGCCTTTTCTCCTTTAACTAACTCATTGATTTGAATGTTCATAAGGGATTCTTCATATGCAGACTAAGTCAAATGGGGAAAAGGGGAACTTTCTTCAATACAGTGAATTTCAGAGTCAAGCTCATCTCTCTCCTCTCCTTCCTCATGAGAAACTAGGTTATTTTGAAGGGGGGTTTGAATCCTTTGATCTTCTCTATCTTTCCCCCTTTGTTCCCTTGGGAAATCCTGAGGCACATTGTTATTAGGTCTCATGAAACCTCTACTATCAGCATTCTGGGGATTTTTGTACATGGGCTTCCCTTCTAACTCCCACCTTTCCATCCTGGAAGAAAGTGATTTTAGCACTCTAGTTGTCTCATCTGTCTTAAGGGGCAAGGGAGAGGAACTGGATGGGGAGGCTTCAGGCCTCTTCCTGGATATGTTTCTATTAGCAGTGTTCCTGAGTCGGTCAACAACCAATATGTTATATTCTACCTCCACGGCTGCATCCTGCATGTGGACCAGAGTAGTGGCTCTTCATTCCCTCAACATGAGGTAGAAATCGGGATCAAAGGCATTTCATAAGTGATCTTTGCAGAGGCTTCGGAGGGTTTTATCTCAGCAGGGATTTTATTGTACATTTTATTGAATCTCTTGGAGAAGTCAGAGACAGACTCTCCTTCTTTTCTCTTCAAAGACCCAAACTCTGTCATGTAATACATGAAGTCTTTTTTATCTCCCCACTGTCTCAAAAAGGCATTATCCAAAGCTTCGATCCCATCAATAGATCCAGGAGGCGGGGCTTTAAACCATTTTCTAGCCTCGCCTTGAAGACTATGGAGAAAAATCATCATCCATACGTCTGCATGCATGATAACATTATCATCTGTAAAACTGTAAAAGGCTTCTAGGTGTTCTTCTGCAGTTATGTCCCCCTCGCCTGTAAACTTGGGCAGCTACTTGAGGTAACCATCTACTGGGAGGGCATTGAGAGGTTGAGGTAGCACAAGGGAGGCATACCTAGCAGCTATAATAACCTCCATTCTGGTCATAGGGAGATTTCCTCCTGCCATAGGGATATTAGGTGGAGGAGAAATCGGAGGAGAAGGAGCTCGAAAAGGGGATATTGGGGATGAGCTTCTAAGTGGAATGGGAAACAATAGGGGATTTAGGGAGAAGGCTAATGTGCTTAAGTTAGCAGATGCTTCTCTTTGTGTAGAAGCGGTAACAGTAACAAGAGGAGGAGTGGTAAAGATAGGAGTGGGGAAATATTCTATGGTCCTGGGTCTATGCCAAGGTACAACTTTAGGGGAGAGGGGAGTGACAAGGATTTATCCCTCCAATCCCGGACCAGGAGGGGAAAACTCAGCAAGAACACTCCCGAAATTCAGGAAACGGGAAACTTCAGAAAAAGGTCTGCTAAGAAACTGAGGAGGAGAAAATGGAGTTCCTATAGAAGGAGATGGCAGATTACCTGCTTCAATGGTGAAATCTTCTCCTTCAGAGGCCTTTCCTTTTCTGAGAACCACCTGCGAATCAGTTTCAAGTGTAGCTAGAGGCAGTTGTGGATGGGACTGCGTGTGTCTACCTTTGAAAGCCACAATTAACACAGCAGGTTCGCCACAGTGGAGTCGTCACAATGGAGTCGCCAGGTGCACAGTAGCAATATTAAAAGGCTCTAATACCTGATGAAACTTCAGAATCAGAGGCTCAATGTCATTCAATCCCGGGGAAAATCTTCAACTTCGTCCCCAGCAGCGGCGCCAGAAATGTTGGAGTCGGAAGTCACTCCTAGATTGCAGCAGGAGCAGAGCCCAATGCCCATCAGTTTATGTCACGATTTGTTTATGAAAGGGGTTATCGAATGGAATTTAACTCAAACAATATTGTTCTAACAACGAAACTAGGTTGGACATGCACAGGTAGGCAAGGTCTTCGTTAAACTTCAGACAATGAGTTGTAGTAAGGGTGAATAGGAGGAAGACTTTTGTGAGGAAAGGTTGAGGGCTTCTGTAGGCATCGGGCTTTTAACAGCCTGTAGAAGAAAAACTTGAACGTAGGATCCTCTCACGCTCAAATATAGGCAACACTTAGAGAATATCACAATGTCACAATAAATCCTTTATCATAACACAATCACAGTAATTCACGCGAATCCGTCGATCATGAACTCTCTCAGTATGAGATGAAATTAGATAGGATAAGAAAACTGTCTGCTATAAAACAAGAAGTCTCACATACAGATACATAACTAGAGAATTAGAGCCTCTGTTAAAACTTTACAATCGGGAGCTTTGCTCTATCATCAATACCTTCAAAAATGGCAAAAATGCCTACATATACTCCTAAACAATGCCCAACAGAGGCGTCCTAGACTTTCAGGATGGGGCATCTCTTCAATCAAATCTGGCCTGCACTCATCTATCATACGCCATCTTAACTCTGTATGGCTCATGCTAAGGGGTAGTTGAGCCCTTAAATGTCGAGTTAGCATGCTCAAACTTTCCTGGTGAGTCAAGGACATCGGCATGGCTTATGTGGGAAAACCAATACAAAGGACCACCGCGGGCGGACTTCCTTCCGAGATCTCCATACCTCGCAATTAATGAGTGAGGTGAGGTTTCAACCACCCCCTCTCTTCTTCATTCTTTCCAAGCAGGTATCAGGATTGAGATCAAGTCGAACCGGCACTTGGAGAACACAGTGATCCCTTCTGCAGCTAAACACGGCGCTTCGACCCTTTGTGCAGTCCCTTCTATCACCCCCAAGTGACCACGGGCTATGACCCTGTGCCTATCTTCAAAGGCGCTTTCGGTATTTCCCGTTTCGAGGATAGGAAGGAGCTAGTCCCCGCTCTTCAAATTCGCGATGGGCGAGAAGGCAAAGGGCCTAATCGCGCACCACGTGTTTCTGCGAGATGGACGGCTGAGATCTTCTCGGAAATACTATGGGCTAGGGTCCTGGACGCCTTCGGCACTTCGCGTCTCGCGGCTAGGAGGAGGTTTCTCCTCATGCTTCAACTTTACGATAGGCGAAACAACGACATGCCTTGGTCGCAAACCATGCGTTCCTCTGGATGGATGGCTGAGATATTCTCGGCAATACTGTCGGCCAGGGTCCTGGACGCCTTCGACACTTCGCATCTCGCGGCTAGGAGGAGGTTGCTCCTCATGCTTCAACTTTACGATAGGTGAAACGGTGGCATGCCTTGGTCACGTGCCACGCGTCCCTCTGGATGGATGGTCCTAATCATTTGATGAATGTAATATAGGCGCTATCCATCATGCTACTCATGGTGCAACTCTGTTAACTGTGATTTCCCGTCGACCGTCGATCTTCTTCGCCAATTGATCCTTGCCGTTGAAATCAAAATGCTTGCTCACTTGATTTTAAACCCGAAATGGACTTCTCCTGTGGGCTGCACTCGGGTCTTAGGCTGCGGCCTTGGACTAGAACGCATTTGATGGGTTTTCACACCCCTTTTCTTCGCATTCCACATAAAGGGTCTGAAATCAGGAAAAGACACCCCACTTGCAAGAATTGGTGCTAGCACACTGGATTCTTCCTAACTGGGACAAGTCAAATCAATTTGATGCTCAGTATTTGTGCCCTCTACCTGGACAAGTGCACCCTCACTGCTGCAAACTGGATAATTATTGTTGAAGTACAATGGAATATTTGGATGATCTTCCCGGTCACTAGGGTGTTTCTCTCAGCACCGAAATCATCCTTTGGGTGTCTTCCTTCTGGAATCCACAAAGCTCTCTCCTGAGATGCACCTCTCTTCTCAACTGTCAAGTCAAATTCTTCATAATGATGAATTAGGTCGCTTTACCTTCTCTTATAGATACCCGAAACCCCAATTCAATGTTGATTTATTATTATCTCCCTCACTTAGGCGCCTGCTCTATTTTTATCTCTTATTGACTTAAAAGCGCTTTTAGTCACTTTTAGCTAAATGTCACTTTCGAATTATAAACTCATCTGTTGAAATGACCTCTAGTGTACATGTTTACCCCTGTCTGGCTCTGGCTATAGTCTAACAGGGTTGTTTAGACTACTCATCCCTCCTCTCTGGAACTCCTACTCGAAAAGGGACATTACAGTCCTCCCTTCCCGAGATTGCTTGTCCTCAAGAAATTCCAATCCAAGGTTGTGCAAAATATTCTTGCTCTCCCAACTAGCATCCTCTACTGGAAGACCTCTTCCTCCATCCTAACACTCCCTATTGTCCCTGCTCCTCAACCTCCTCTCTTGAAACTATAGTACCTCCTTAGGAACAAACTCCAACTGCCCCTCCTCATACAAGGGTGGAAGCGTCGGTGAAGTTTTGATGGATCGAATGCCCCTGTCGTCGAGTCTACTCTGTGGAAACCTGTGAAGTATGAAGGTCTCTCTAAATAATAACTCTTTCCTCTGCATTATACTATAGTCTATAGGAATCGTGAGAAGATGCACAACTTTGGTCAACCTGTCGACCCCTACAAATATGTCATCCTTTCCCTGAGTCTTCAGAAGGCTTGTAATGAAGTCCAAGGATGAGCTTTCCCATTTCTACTCTAGAATGGGAAGTGGCTGAAGTAACCCTGTTGGATGAGTCTCCTTTGACTTGTTCTCCTGACAAGTCACACACTCACTGATATGTCTCATCACATCCTGTTTGAGACCCTTCCTAGAGAATCTCTCTTTGACCTGCCTGTAGGTTTTGAAAAACCCCTGATGGTATGCTAGTGGGGAGTCATGTATTGTAGCCAAAATATTCTTCTTGAGACCCGATCCTAGCACTAGGTAGATTCGATATTTGTAGAATATGACATCGTCCATGACTTTTTACCTGTCTTCCTCTACCCGACCATCCAATATCTCACAAGAGAACTTGTTCTTGGAATATTCCACTAACAAGTGGGATTTCCAATCAGCTGAAATCTCCATCAAGGAACAAGTTGTTGGTCTGCTAGATAATGCATATGTTTCTTCCCCATGTCGGAATATCCTCTCCATCCTATTTTTTGACAATGTCCTAGGTGCCTCTGTCTACATACCCCTCAGTACAATCTTCTTCTCCTCACTATCTCTGAATCCCATCTCAAGGGTTTGGTAGTTGGTATAAATCTTACCCAAGGTGATCAACCATTGGAATCCCAAAACCAAATCTATGTCAGTTAGGTCAACTACATAGAATGTATCTCTCATGGTGTAGTTACCTAACCTCACCTCCAATTCTGGAAATTTTTCCAAACACCCAATTGTGTGGCCATCTGCTACTGCAACCTCAAACCCCTCAAACTCCTTTGTCTGTAGTGCTCGCCCAGATACCCACACAATGTCAATGAAGTTGTGGGTTGCCCCACCATCTACCAAGGCAATGGCCCATTGTCCCTGAACAATCCCTCTAATCCTGAGGGTGTCATACCTAGGGACTCCAAAAAGGGTCGCTATGACTCCCTTTGCTGGTACTCATCTATTAACCTCTTTGTGAGGTTGTGTCTTTACCGGTGGCTATGCCCCTCCTGATGTCAGTGGTCTCCTTGGAGGTTTCTCCTCCTCTTGCAATGGGTCCTCCTCTGAGATAGTGAACTCACTGTCATGTGCCCCACTGCCCTGTTCCTCCTCATCATTGTCTTTGGAAACCTCAATGTAATGGATTTGTCCTTTTCCCATGCACCTATGGTCGGGGACCCATGGATATTTGCAGGTGAAGCATAGCTTCCTCCTCATAAGATCACGCCTAGTAGCATCATCCAACTTCTCCTTACCATTCCACTCTCTATGGATTGGTTTTCTATCTTGGTCCTCCTGTGGAACAACAAGTTTGGGAAAAAATTTAGTCTTTAGCGTCGAGTCTAATAGATCTCGTGTGCGTAAGATGACATCCTACAAAGATTGAGGCCTGTATGACTTCACCCATCCTCTCAAGGGTTTTGTGAGCCCCTATGTGAACAACATAATCAACCTTGGCTCTGAGATATCTATCACTGCCACAGCTACCCGCTGAAACTTTGTGATGAATGCCTTCGATGTGCCAGTTTTCCTCAACTGGGCTAGATCCCTGAAATGGATCTCTGGATCCCTCCGACCAAACCTTTCCATGAGTCTCTCTATGAACTCCCTGTAGGAATTGATGTGACTATGACCCAACGTCACTAGTCCATGATGCCACCACTCATGTGCCTCACCCTCCAAGTGTAGGGTATCAAAATCGATAACCTCTATCTTGATCATCTTGTTGATCTTGTTGTAAGTGTCTATATTTTTACCCAAGCTCTGGCAGTGCATTTGGACGATCCGTCAAAAGAAGATATGATGATTTTACCAAATTTTTGGATGAAATCGATGTTATGCCCTTGTTTCTACATCTGTCCTCCTCTCTGAGGCTCTCTGGGACAGTTCCTGATTCTGAGTCCAAAGTACTCGACCAGGGTCATGTTCTGATGGAAGTCACGGCCCAATGTTGTGTACTCCCTCCTGTACTCTGCAATGTCCTCTACCTGAGTGGGATGCCTCTGTGCTATCAGATGTTGTGTTGTTGTTGGGGGTGCCCTCTAGAAACTCGAGAACAATGGCCTAGGAATCCTACTCGAAGAAGTGTATGTGCAAGTAGGTGAATGGGGTCTACTTCCTACCCCTGAGTTCCCCTACACTGCATGTGGGGCTTGTGTGCCCAGTGTGCTCACTATATCCAATCTATCAACCATTTGTTCCAAGGACTGAGTCATGGCCTGCTAACTAACCACTAAATTGTTGATAACTTGCATGAAAGCTGCATCTAGGTCCATAGGTACCTTTCCACTTCCCTCTAGCCTCTCATACATTTCTCCCATCATCCTCTCTACCTCACGCTCTACCCTTCTCTCTACTTCCCTGCGTGCCTCTACCTCTTCCTCTGAACTAGTAGGAAAAGGGGAATATATGGTCTAGGTATCCTCTCCCTGCATCTGTTGTAAGTGACATACTCGTCACCTATGTGATCATGGCCCTCTGGGTCACCTGATGAACTGATCATCTTTAGTCACAGGTTGGAAGGAATAAATCTCTGATACCACTGTAATATCCCAGATCCGACTAGTCTAGGAAAAACTGCTAATATGTTGTGTCTATTGTCTCATCTAATACACTAGGGGTTTCTGGATGCATTTAAGTTGTGGGTTTTAACATGCTTGGTTTTTTTTCATGTGTGTGTAGATAAATAAGTTGTTTACAACATATGAATAAACATACATATAAAGAATGACACAAAAGACTGTACATCATATGTTATGAGTTTTCTGCTAGTTCTGATGTCGTATACGGCTGAAATGGACAATCACTTGGCTAGATTAGATCTGAGTGGATATTATCCAGAATACAATAAAGAAATAAACTAGAAGGGTGATACCTGAATAATATAAGACTGTTGCTTTATAGGAAGTGATTTGAATGATTTGTTGCACGCTATGACAACTCACACGACAACTACTGTGGGACTGGATTGTGCGCCCTGGTGACTACACACCACGGATTTGACTGGAATATATCTCAAACAATGTGCCTTTCCCTATCACATAGTCCTAGTGACTTATAGCCTGATAATCGACCCTTTGTTGACGTGTCTGGACCCCGGATGGATCCCCATGGGGAAATGCACCCCAATTGCTGCTGGAAATTGTGCCCTAGTGATTCCTCTGTTGGAATCTAACGAGAAACTAGGAAATAGAAGCATCCTTCCCTCCTCTCAACTGGGTCAGAGGGGAATCATTGGATTCTCCGTGACTGGGACAATTCAAATCAATCTGATGCTCAGTAGTTGCGCCCTCTACCTGAACAAGTGTGCCCTTAGTGTTGCAAACTGGATAATTGTTGTTGAAGTACGATGGAAGATCTGGATGATCTTCCCAGTGACTAGGGTTTGTCTCTCAACACTGAAATCAACCTCTAGGTGTCTTCCTCCTGGAATCCACAAATCTCTCTCCTAAGATGTGCCTCTCTCCTTAACTGTCAAGTCAAATTCTTCATAATAATGAATTAGGTCGCTTTATCATCTCTTATAGCTTCTCGAAACCCTAATTTGTTGTTGAGCTATTATTAATTCCGTCACTTAGGTGCCTGCTCTATTTTATCTCTTATTTACTTAAAAGTGCTTTTAGTCACTTTAGCTAAATGTCACTTTCGAATTATAACCTCATCTGCTAAAGTGACCTCTAGTGACCTTGTTTACCCCTGTCTGGCCCCGGCTATAGTCTAATGGCGATGTTTAGACTACTTATCCCTCCTCTCTAGAACTCCTACTCGGAAAGGGACTATATATATATATATATATATATATATATATATATATATAATTTTACTATATTATAAAAATATTTGGTCAACATTAAGATAAGATGTGAAAACATTATATGCAAAATTTGCATATAACAAGGTAAATAAAATTGGCATTCTATAAGACACTATGAATTTTCATAACACTTAAAATGAAAGACACTCAAACCGTATCATTATCATCAAATTTTCACTTTAAGCCATGTTTCGTTCTTCAGAAAAATGGTGCCAAAAGAGATGGAATGACCTTCCTCGATGCGGGAAAGTGATTTCATACCTTCAAATATCCAGAAGATGATCTTAACGTGTTGCCAAGTCTCTTCTCATTATGGGCTTACTGTTTATTATGGGTTGTTGATCAATTTTAACGTATAGGAGGTGAAGCATGGAGTTCAGGAAGAGGGAGAGAGCCCACTATCAATCCTCCCATTCAAAGAATTCAGTCGAAGCAAGACCAAAAGTAAAGACAAGAGCAATGGTTGAAGTAGTTTATCCTGAACCAATTGATCCCATAGAGGAACAACCCACAACAGAGGCACAGTCAATATACTCAGGTTAGCTTGAACTAGGGGAATTATCAAAGTCCAAACTTGATAAGGAGATCTAGCTAATTGTCTAACTATATTTCATGTAAATCTACTTGGAGATATGTCCTAAAAGTACTAAGAACAACTAAGAAGAAGATTCTCTCTCAAGATTATGATGCGGTTCAATACCAATGTTATACACTAAGTAGTGTTGCATTAAATGCAATATATATTATACAATAATGTGTTGTACTTTCTCAAGATTACGTTTTAATTCAAAAAACCAACATTATGCATTCAATAGTATTGCATTAAATGCAATATGACTGAGAATATATATAGTTGAATATGAAATATTTTATAGGGGATTAGATAGCATATATCCTAAGATATATTTTAATCAATGAAATACAAACAAAATGTTTGTTGATTGTGGTAAAGGATGATATAAGATAAAAGCATATTATATTTTACTTAACATTTTTTCTATCTTTATTAATAAGAGTTGAGGGAGATATTAAATGAGGGTGTTGGTGAGGGAGATATTAAGTAAAACACAATATGTTTTCTTCCATCTCCACTTTCATTATTACAATATTATCACTTATCTAATATCTCTCCCTACCCATATCAATGAGGGTGGGGTTGGAGAGAGATATTAGGTAAAACATAATATTTTTGTCTCCACCCCCATCCTTATTATTAATATGGGGGTGGAAGGAGATATTAGGTAAAACATAATATGTTTTTCCCCACCCCCACCTTCATTATTAGGATACTCCCACCCATATTAGGTCAAAAATAATATGTTTCCCCCCACCCTCATCCTCATTATTTTGAGAATTATGTTTTACCCCACCCTCACTATTATTGAGACTCCCACCCTCATAATGGTAGGCGTGGGGGAGATATTAGGTAAAATATTATATTTTTTTCCCCACCCTCCCCCTCATTATTACGAGAATTATGTTTTACCTCACCCTTACCCTCATTATTATGAGACTCCTACCCTCATTATGATGGTGGGAGTCTCATAATAATGAGGGATGGTGGTGGAGAAAAACAATGAAGGTGTAGGTGAGGAAAAACATATTGTGTTTTACCTGATATCTCTCCTCACCCTCACCCTCATGGTGAGGGTGGGGGAAATATATCATGTTTTACCTAATATGTGGGAGTGGGGAAACAAAATGAGGGTGGGGCTGAGGGGAGATATTAGGTGATCTGTAAACTTTCATGGATATTCCACTAGAACAATTTGTCACAACATATCTTATAATATTATGAAATCTTATATTATGCAATTTATTTCCTTAGATCATAGATTAATTATTACTAGCGTATCTCTCATATTTACGAAAATAACTAAATACGAAAATGAAAGAACAAGAAAATATACACACCATCCACACAAATGAACACAATATATATCTTGGGAAACCCGTGATAGGAGAAAACCTAGCTAGAAGGTGAGGCTTATGCTCTGCTCCCTTTTCTTCAATTACACAAATGAAAATTCAAAGAAAGGGGCACTCACTGTGGAGTTTCCTTTGACATTGTTGCCTGAATGACTGCTATAGAATCTCCTACCTCCTTTTTTATGCTCTGAAAATACCACTCCTTGGATGATCTTCTCAACTATGGAACAAGTACAATACAAAAGAATGGAACCCCTTCTCTTCCCAATAGTCTGGTATTTAGCATAGCCCGATAGTCATCTAGGGTTAGAGTTATTGCATCTTAAACTCTCAATTAGTGATAAGGTTTTTGACCTTCAATAATATTATTGAAAAAATATAGTGGCTAGGCCCACATATGTGAATAATGGGGGTTGAAGTGGCATCCACTCATACAATGGTGATCAACAAAGGTTGGTCAACTTGCTGGAGGCATAACTTCTGCATATGATCTCTGATTGGGGAAATATTTTCATCATTGGAAATGCATTGATGTGTAGAATAGCATCAAGGGGATGAGATATATGATTGCAAATTTTTTACCCCAAAAATTTTCATTTGATGCCTCAAAATGGATCTGGAAGGTTTCATACCCCAAATCTAAAAACTAGGACTTACCACTAAATTGGGACCTACAAGTCAATTCCTCCAGTTTTTCGACCTAGAAAATACCAATATATATGAAAAATTATTAATGATCTGATCTAGATCATTAGGTAAAACATAATATGTTTTTCCCTACCCCGACCCCTACTATGAGGGTGGGGGGAAAAGAAATATATTCATAACTGTTTCAGTCTTAGAAATAAACGATTTGTGCAAGCATTGTCATATTAAGAATAAATTATTTGTGCAAACATCAAAATGATGTGTTTTCATTATTGCATCATAATAAATATTATATTTTACATGTCATTCGTAAGGATTAAAATGAGGGTAAAGTTTTAGGTGTTAAAAAATAATGATGGTAAATTTGTAGGTGTTAACATATTTTCATTATAGAAATTTAATATTAAGTAATTAAAGGTTGATATGATAAATGTACTTATTATTTAGTTTCTCTCAACTAAATAAATAAGTAAATTTTATGAGGGTTACAAGGTAAAGAATGATATAAGAATGAAGAAGTATGAATATATGAAATGTTAATATTATTCTTCAAATGCTTTGTTCGTTTACATTTGTTTGAATAATATTTGGGAAAGATCATGGATGGATTGAAGAGTATTTTCTTTCCTACATCTAATATACCAAATATATGAGCCCATATGTTATAGAATTTATTTCCACATTATATGCATCATGCTTGGATGACCTTCCCTTTCCCTCTGTAGACTCTGTTTGCCCATTTTGCTTAATCCAAAGTCAAAAATTCAAATTTTTGTACATATATGTGAGATACAATTATACAACTTGTGTATATGCAGGTTACTCAACTACAACCTGCGTACACCGTTTTCCCTGCCTTACGACCTCCAAAACTCAAAAAATGAACACCATTTTCAAAATTTAAACCATTTAAATGAAAGAGCACAGGATGGGAACTTACTTGGTCCAGACGGTTTCCAATTCCGTTGACCGTGGTTCCCATAATTGTGACTGGAAGATCATCGGTGAAATGGCCTCAAAAGTACTATGTGGGTTAAAAACTCAAATGACATGGTAAAAACTCATTATTTTTACTATTTGTAGAAAATATTTACCCACTTCGTATAGTTTTCACCTTGTATTTCCTATTTCTGAAACCATATGGACTAATTATGCAGTGTAAGGCCTGGTTTGAAGTATTTTTCAAGGATATAATGGATTTCCAACATTCTTTAGCCAATTTGTGCCTCCGATATGTATATATCGTCACTGACATATAGGATAGGTTTTCACCTCCCTTGATTCTGTAAATGTTTTATAATTTTGAATTGAATAAAATATTGTTAAATGTTTTAATTGGTTAATAAAAGGAGGTACTCTTCAAAATACTTTAATAATAATTATATCTTATTTGAAAGATGATACTCAATGAGAAGGATAAAAAGAATCTATGGAATGCAAAATGGATAAGGATTAGATAATTGAATTAGAAGATATCTTATTTAAAAGATGATGCTTCATGATAAGGATACAAAGAATATATGGAATGTGAAAAGGATAAGGATTAGATAATTGAATTAGAGGATAATGATACATTTTCAAGGATAATAAAATAAATAAGCATATTTTATTATCAATCCAAAAATCAAAAAATACATAAGTGTAACTAGTTAGATGTGGTACTCTTGGATCTACTATTGGTGGCATCTTCATTTGCAAATTTCTCCTAAATCAAGATTGCAAGTTTTCTTTTTCAAGTTTAAGAGGTGCTTGGTTCAGGTTCAACATGGACCTCTCCAAGAAGGAATCAGACAAATTCTTCATCGTCATGAAGAAACCTTAGAATCCAATCATGCTGGTCTACAACAATTATCAGTGAAAGTTGGGGATTTGGAATAGGTCTTCAGTCAACGCATAGAAGGTTTGGAAAACGAGTGTCAGATCTTAAGAGCTATGATCTTGCCGCAACATACTCAATCAAATTTTATCAATCATATGTCAGTTGCTTATCACTATGGGATCTCTATGGAAGGACAAGGGGGACTTGGAGCCACACCAATGGTCGTTGAAGAAGAATCTCCACCTCAAAGTGGAGTGCAAGGGATCCCTGATCATGGTTCCAACAATAATTGATGTATTACAAAGTCATATTTTTTACGAGACAATTTGTGAAAAAATATTGTAGCTGAACAATGTGGAAATTCCTCAAACATATTTGTTTTATATATAGTTTACTAATAGCTCAAAATCTTATGGCAATGTACCAAAATTTTGTAACAAATCAACTAACTTTTTTTGTTTTCCTTGACACAACATTTTATATAATATAAAGTTTTAGTTCCTTTAAAAAGTAATTAGATGCATTAATATATTTCAAAATAAATAAATAAAATCAAAAAACTAGGGTTCCAATAATATGGACAAGGGAAGTCTTGTTTCATCCTAATACATGCAAAGAAAAGGTAAGAAAAAGTGTTATGATTTGGTTGAAATCTCATTTGGTAGATGTGTGGAAAAAGTGTAAAGACAATTATATTATAGATATTATAGATATGTATTTCAAGTTCAAAATTATAAATTATTTATAAAATATAAAAAATAATTAATAAAAAGATAAAAAGTAATTAGAATAAATTTAGTAAGATTTTTTTTATGATAAGTTTAATTTTCAAAGCATTTTTTCTTAATTTTTAGAAAGAGATATAAATCTTTATTTAAAATTAGTTTAATAATAAATGAAAATTTAAAAAATACAAAGTATTTTGAAAATTGTTTAAGTGTAGTGTATTTTTTAAACCTTATGTAAACTTTAAAGTTATGGATTTGGAGAATGTACAAAATGTTTATGGATGCTTATCAAACTACAATTGAATTGAAAATCTGCATTAATTTATTAACTTCAAGAAAAATAAATCAAAATTCAAATAATAATAAATAATAATATTGAAAAAATGTTATTTTTATCAATTAACATTTATAATTTGAAGAGATGGTAAGTCATTATATTAATATAAATGAAGAACATTTATAATTTGAAGAGATGGTAAGTTATTATATTAATATAAATGAAGATAAAAAATCTCATGGTGAAAGGTTTATATTAATACAAAAGGATAAGAATATTTGGATGTGTATGAGGATGATTATTAAATCTTGGAGATATTGTTTTCTTAGTATACTCTACTAAGACATTTCATTAATGGAAATGTTAATTGTAAGTTTTTATTGGCAAATTTGAAGTCAAATGAGTCTATGGTTTAGTTCAACTACTTGTTACTAGTGTTGTTAGGCATTTGTCTAATTCTGTGTGGTAAGTGCCCAATTCAAATTCCCTTAAGTGAGGTGCATTAGTCTACACCAACTAGTTTACTAGAGATGTCATTCATGAATGTGGAGAAGCATCCCTTTAGTTTTTCTATAAAATTTATTTTAGAAAATAATTTTAAATATAATGATTTTGTGAAAAGTTATTCTGTAATAAAAACAAAACCTCTACAAAATACAAAATTAATTGAAACATAGATAAATAATAAACAATGAAAGAATTATTTTTATAACTTAAAAAATAAATTAATACGTATGCAAAAAAAACATATATATAATTTAAATATAGATAAGTAATGAAAGAGATATTTTATAACTTAAAAATAAATTAACACAGTCAAAAACATCCCCCAACAAATATTGCAACCAAATCTTTAAAAGTTTAAACCTTAATTGACAAGAGTCAATTTCTTAAAAGCGTAGTTTAAAAAAATAAAAAACTATGATATTATATGATAGATAGAATAACTTAATTAATTCATAAAAGGTGCATTTATATATAATGTTTGTTTCACTTGATCACTAAAATTTGTTGGACATGAAAATACATATTATTTGTTTAAATATAAAAAATGATTGACTAGATATTTTAATTGTTGGATGAAGAAATGTAAAAATAATATTTATATTTATTACCCAATTTTGGGAGAAACAATAAATGGTTAATTTTATTTATTTATTTTAAATATTTTTTAAATAAGAAAAAAATCTATTCATAATAGGAGAATAGGATATTTTTTTTAATGGTTAATAAGTGTAAATTAGTTATTTTTAGTTATTTTTGAAATTTAAAAAAAAATGATGATTGATAATTTTTTATTAAAAAAATCAATTATTTATTATATAAAATACAAGTTATATTAATAATATTAGATAAGGATTAATAATAAATTGTATTTTTTTTTTATTGAATATTGATTTACATTATCTACATATCTGGTTTGATCAAACCAAAATATTCGTCTAGAATACTATACTTGGATATAATATTTCATTCTCTAAAATTTTCCATGGATAGTCAAGATAGTGAAAGTGGGGTATTTGTAACATACCCACTACCCAAATCAAAAATTTTCATTTAGTTCTCAATAATGAGAATCCCCGAAGCTTGCATCAGCGAAATGCCAACCCTGAGCAACAGGTCCTTCATTCACCTGAGCAACCGTGGTCTTTCCCTGATGACAACTTCAGGTTTTCAGGGTTTTGTCCTCTCTAATGTCGAGGGTTCCTATGCCCTCGAGTCCCCATTCACCGAAAGCAACCATGGTCTTTCCCCGATGACAACTTCAGGTTTTCGTGGTTTTGTCCTCTCTAATGTCGAGGGTCCCTATGCCCTCAATTATCCGATCTCCGACGAGCTCTCCCCGGCCTTAGCCCCTCTGGCTTGGCTCCGTCCACACGAACGTTCAATGCAGGACTCCGCGAGTCTTATAATTTCGTCGAGGTTTCGATCTTTCTAATGTCAAAATGCATATGCCCTTTGGATCAGCGATCCTCCGATTCCCGACGACTTCCAACTTCCACTAGCCCCCTTGGCTAGTCTTTTGGGTCCATAATGTGACTCTCCCTCTATGCGGACCGGGCAGCCCATACCTCATCAAGGTTTTGACACTCATGGATGTCCCAACACTGGTTCACCGGCCCTCAATCTCGACACGCTTCTCTCGCTAATCTTAGCCTCCCTAAGTCTTTAGACCACGCGATCTCTATCTCAATAAGATCAAGAGTCTTGTCCCCTATCGATTTCAATTCCAATGTCGAATGCAAACATCCCGGGGACTCACTCTCAAATCCCGGACGCTACCTACGCTTAGCTCTCCCCATATAGGCTTTTGAATTTGGCGACCATCCCCGCGGATCGCGTAGCCTATCCCTGCCGGGCTATGGAGTTTTCAATGCCAAAATGTATGGCTCACGGGATTCCCGAACCTTCTAATCCCACCTTCCGCTATGTCAATCACTGGCCCCCATAATGGCGCTTCCTACTTCTCTAATATATCGACGGTTGGCTCCCACTCATCGTGGTTTCAAGCGTCAGTAATTCCAAAATGAGTAAACAAATTGTCATCAGGATTCCCTATATCCCGATGACACAAACGCCGATCAACAACTTCCCCGTCAGGTTTCTCCATCTGGCCGGGATTGTCGCCACGCCCTCTGATGGACGGTCCCATCGGGATTTCGGGAGACCCCAGGATGTTCCCATTCCCATGTTCTGAACTCTGATTTCGGGATGTCAATATCCGGACTTCAATGGATTTTCGACACCAATTCTAAACGGGATGTATTCGTAATTCTGTCGGGTTTTCACTTCGACTTCCCCCATCTCTTGTCCATGAAATGTTGATATCCCACTGATAAAACCCTCAATTCCCTAATGTGCATCCTCAATGGGCGGTTCAAATCTTCCTGGCGTTTCGAGACTTAAAGTATCCCGATTGGCCCTAGAGAATCCCGATATGTCGATGGATGGACTCCTGATGGTAACCCTCAAACAACTCCGGTCCCCATCCAACGACCGACGGGTAATTGGACCAAGATTCAACGGTCTAGATCCGTTCTTCAATGCACACTCCAGAGAATAAACTCCAATCATCTTCACCCGGACAAACACCGTACTGGATTTAATGAGATCCAATGGCTCGACGCCTAATCTTTGTGTACCGTTCACTGCGGATGTGGAGATCAATGGTCCAAATGTCTTTGGACCTCGGGACCTAATGATCTCGATTTAGCCATTCACCAAGATAGAGGGAAAAGGGGAAAGTATGTAACGCTTCCATTACATCTATCAATCAATTCCGGCCATGAACGACTGGAATGTTACGAAGCAGATCTCGTCCGTCGAATGATGCTTATCCCTGCTACCGCTATCGTAGGGATTTTAAGAGGGTCATCCCTCCCCGCATTGGCTGTTAAGCAGACTTACGTGCTCAAGTCCTTTTTCTGGGTTCTTTGAGAACCTTTCTAAGGAGGGAATCGCTGTGAAGAGATCTATACCGGTATCTCGAGGCAAGATAAGGGTAAACATCTTCCCAAGAACGGGATGGAATCCTAACTTAGTTCTAATCATGCCTAATTAAATTCATTTATCAACATAAGCATGCGTGGTCTTTCTCATATAAGCATACATCTAACATTACTTATCAAAACACCGCACAGACATTCTTAAGTATCAGACTGCTCACAATTTCACAGCTTATGAGCATATATACCGCGATATGAATTTTCAAGAGATGCAAATATGAACAAAACACTTATCAGGAATAACTTTGGCGGGTGTGTGACTAATGAGAGGGGTGCTCGCTTTCCACCCAACCGTGTAGGGCGTAGAAGTAACCCAAATGATTTACCACTAGCCACCCCCCGAAAAGAGACCACGATGCCATGAGATCAAGGTCATTTCCATCAAAGGACCGTGAGCAAGGCTGCAATCCTCCCTCTCTCTATCACTCATTCTAATGTAAAATATGCCGTAGTTCCCTCGCCAGTCACTCTCCCAATCGCGGTTCCATACTTTATCCTCTCGGTGGAGGTTGCGTGGCATGATTATCCCAAGGCCGCATCGTGCCCCACGGCTCTAATGGGCGGTTCACCCATCCGTTCCCTACCGGCCGCACCTACCAGCCCAAGGAATTTGGGGCCCAGCCAGCTTTTGATTCTCCTAGCTGGAGTCCAAATGGTATGTATTAATTCTTGTGTGGAGCAACATCCTTTTCGTGTGCCTCCAATCGGGCCATCGCGGATCTCTTTCAGACATCCTCTCAAGAAGGCTTCACAGAATAAATTCAAATATTCGCCAGATTCTACGACCCTCTCATCAGGTTCCATTTACATCACATATTCATATTTATGAGTTTTCCATAACGGTCACCAATTTATATTTACAAATAGAGCTGTGGTGTTACAAAGATTATAGCCTCACCAAGGATTGATTCCTCAAGAAAGTGGTGGGTGCACTTCTACAATGGAGCCCTTGATAAGCAATTTAAAGTGGGGTATTGTTATAGCCCCACCAAAGCTTGATACCTCAAGAAAGTGCACTTTTATTTAGGGAACCCTCTTGAGAAACAATTTAGTATCATGGTCATTGTTAATTTAGTGGTTAAGACCAACAATGATTTTCCCCGCTTTGATAGGTGGTGGATAATTCCACATTTAATAAATTCAAAGGAAGCTTCCTAAGACTCAAATAAGGCAAAAGTGATTTCTTATATAAACCTTTAGAGGATATGGAAGAAGAAAACAAAGAATGTAGAGATATTAAAAATGTTGAGAGAGATAATGTTCAAAAGTGAAATTAGTCTAAGTTATACTACATAAGGCAATCAAGCTTAGTATTGGAAATTTCATAATGATTGACATAGCTGAAAAACCATCATATTTTAAAGTTGATTGAGATGTCATTATTTTCTTAGCTTATTCTCATTGTTCCACCAACCCTTTTTGTTATAAGATTGCTTATTCTTCCTCTATTAATACAAAGGTTTGATCTCTATTATTTTGTATATGTTTACCTATTTGAGTTTCTACTATTGTTATTTTCTTATTTCAATTTTATTAGTTTAATTTTTATTTTATTTTTGTCTCTTTCAGATACTTTTTTGACAATATCGCATTATCATTATTATTAAATATAGGTTTGATTTTATTAATTTAATTTTTTACATTTTTGTATTACATTTTTGCGCCACCAATTTTAACTTTAATTGATTCCCATATCCGTTTAAACACTTGGATGTTTAAACTTTACATCCATTTTCACACTAGGTTTTTTCTTTTTAACGTTAGATCTGTGAAGAATGATTTACGTTTACACAATTTCATATCTAGTTTTGGGTTCGAGTGTAATTAAATACTTTTAATTATACTTTATATTATTGGAGATGGTACAATTAATCACTTTTTAATCTTTAAAGATGTTGGTATATTTTTTTTTTTTTTTTTTTTTTTTTTTTTTTTTTTTTTTTATTTGTTGTTTATAATTTTCTTGTATTTTTAATACATATATACATTTTAACATTTACTTAATTCATATTAAAAATTAATGTAACACCATATAATTGCACTTTTAAATAATTAACCTTTAGAACTGCCACATTTAAATTATTAGTTTTCCACGTTTGGATTATTACTAGTCCAAGTGTTTCATATTAAGGGAGCATGGAGTGTTTCATCCCCAACCCAGGTCATGAAGCATTGACGCAGCTGCTTGCCCAATTTAATGAGACTGTCAATATTTCAATGATAAGAAATGCCAGACGGGCTCTGTTAAGTCTTTGCCGTGGTAAACCCCAACCTCAATTCGATCAGGTAAGCAAAATACATTATCTGGCTCTTCTTCTTAGTTTGCAATTCCAGGAATATCGAATAGATGTGCTTATGAAGTTTGTAAGTTTAATCACCTTAATCATATTGGAAATTTTCTAGCGGGTTTTGCAATGTGGGAATGTGTCTCTGTGTTGCTTCTGTATTCATGCCTTATACAACTTAAGATAGGGATATCAGAATTCATTAGAATGTGGGGAAAGATGGAGATATAATTACCATGAAGATTTTTCTTTTCATAGACTTTTGGTTATGGTTTTCAGGTGAAATATGCGTTGTCTGTCCTGTGGTGGCTTATCCATATGCAAGATGATAACGTATTGGTAGATGCATGCTTGGCTCTATCATATCTTTCTTTTGGCTCCATTTCAAAATTCAGGCATCAATTAACGCTGACATTTCCACAAAGTTGGTGGAACTTTTTTGGTGAGTATCATAAACGATGAGAGTTTAAGTTATCTATCTATATAATGTATATGATTCCAGTATCATAAATTTTACCATTTATCTGCGGCTAATATTAATTTATATTATTTGTATTTGTAATCATGATTTTTTATATAAAGTTCTTCTGTATTAATGGAAATTCTATTTTTGTGTTTTAGGCCTTCTTGACTATTTGTTGTTCTTCCTGCTTTAAAAACAATGGATAATATTGCCACTGGTAATGATATGCAGACCCAGGTTTTATTGCACACATTTTTCATACTTTTAAAAAAAAAAACTACATGATAGCTTGGATGGCTGCGATGGCTGCCACCTCGAGTGTTTATCTGCATGAGCGTGGACGGTTTCATCCCAGCCCAGATTACAGACGCGATATCCAGCTCTGAAGAGATATCAAGCTCCATGTCTTCTCCATCTTCGTTTTCTTTGGTTTCCAAAATATCAAGCTCGAGGCTGAAGGCATAGAAAGACATTCCTCTACCTGTGCAGCCCCAGGCACCCATCTATGGAGACCACAATGTTACATTAACTATTATAGCCTTTCAACGTTTATCAGTCATAAATTATGTGACTGTACTAGTATAAAGACTACAAAATTGAATATATTCATATAGGCATAAACGATTTGCAAACACTGCACCATTGTCTTTGTATTATTTTATTATAAATCTTATCTTTACTTGTGATTTATTAAACAATAAAGATTATCTTTAAAGATGATCTCCTACATGTCATTAGGAAGGATTGAAATAATGGTAAATTTTTAGGTGTTAAAAAATAATGATGGTAAATTTGTAGGTGTTAACAAGATTTGTGTTAGAGTTATTTAATATTAAGTACTAAAGGTTGATATCTTAATGTAATTTATTATTTAGTTTCTTCTTAACCAGAATAAATAAGTAAATTTTACTAAGGTTACAAGGTAATGAGATAAGAATGAAAAAAGCATGAAGAGATGAAGTGGTAATATGGTTCTTCAAATGCTTTGTTTGTTTACACTTGTTTGAATAATTTTTGGCAAAGATCATGGATGGATTAAGGAGGATTTCTTTTCTTGCATCTAATATATCAAATATATGAGTCAATATGCTAAATACTATGTATTTGTTAAAAAATCTTTAGAGGTTAATGGAAATAACTCTTACATGCAAGCTAAGTTGCGTTTTTAACATAGTCATTTGAGATTATGTTGTAGTGGATGCAAAGTGATAAAAGTTGCTTGATTTTAATTGCACATCTTATGTATCAGTAATGAACTTGAATGTTTATTAATCATTTAACACAAAGTTTCTCTCATGGAGGTTTCCATGTTCTTTTAGAATTATAGCAAGAGGGAAGAAAGCACCACCACTAGACCCAAATAGTTTAAGCACGACCACTAGACCTAAGTAGCGTTTTCATGGATACAATATTGTTTCCCAACGTTTCCTCGAACCCAATGTATCCCTTCCTATATCACATGTACAATGATGTCAAGCCTCTAGAAAACACTGGTAATTGATAAAAGGACCAGGGATAACGACACCAAGATTTTAATGCCAAGATCTCATATCTTTGGAAGGTGATATCCAGAGAAGAATTATTTCCATGTGGAGACATGTTGCAAAGACTAATTGAGAATGCTAATGCTTCCACCCACACATTTAAAGCCACAAAGTTGTGACCTGATTGGGTGATTCAACACTGTTAATATCAAAGAATGTACAAGTTCCTACCCTTCATAACATTTGTGAGAGTA
>SNQJ01S0053791.1:18672-29030 GCA_010110895.2 Picea sitchensis
CCGAAATTGGGAGCGCATCTCTCAGACGGTCGAGATTGAGGCACCTAGATCGACGTCGCTCAAGCGATTCCAGACCCCCTCTGCCATTCTGCCTTTAATAGGGGGGGCGGGTTCTGGAATGGTGTGGTATTGACGTGGGGCCCCCTTCCTGTCGTGTCACGTTCTCTACAATTTCCTCCCCTGCCATCTATTCTCCACTTGACTGCATGATAGGGCTCGTTCCCTTTGGCCCCTCCTCGTCCTCTGACATCTGTCCCGCTCCCTTCCATGTCAACCTCCCATAAATAATGTGTTCCCCATTACCATTACATCCCGTCACCTTCGCCCCTTCTTCTTGCCATGTGTCTCACCCCTGCTGTTTCCATGATCACTCCCTTTCCCCGTTCCACATCAAGCATGCCAGATCCTCCACGACCTATCCATTAGACAGTTCAGCTGATCGAGGTGGCGCTGTGAGAAGACCTCCACGTCCCAGAGGGAAGAGTTGACCCAGATTGTTCCTAATCCCAAGAAAGCAGTTATTGAAGTTGTTGGAGGTGGTTAGACATCGTCTCTGCCATAAATGGAAAGTCCAGAAAAGGATTAAAAGTCGGTCGATTCATCTGCAGGACAGTCAGGAGTCTGATTGCCTCTATCATAAGTGCACGATCGTCGAGAGTCTGCATGCGCAGACTACCAGAAGACATGCAAACATAATGTTTTTAATGCAGTGTCTCATTTTCGTTGTTGTTGTTTTGTTTTCAGTATATGTAGGTGTTTTCGCCATTTTGTAATCTATCGATGGTTGAGCTAGGCTCCCGATTGTAAAGTTTTAATGAAGAATTGGTTGCTCTGGTTATGTATTGGCACTTGAGACTTCTTGCCTTATGAATGTCAACTTCTTTCCATCTCTTTATTTAAACTGTGTTAGAACATCTCGGAATTGGAGGATCCAGTCGAGTTGCGCTGTTATAGGATGATGTAGGTTAGATCACTGTAATAGTTGCATTGTCTCTAATCAGTTCTTGTATTTTCTCATCGCTGAATGATTTGGAATTGGAGGATCCAGTCAAGTCACCCTTCAGTTCCCCGAAACTCAGAACCAAGAGGATCTTGCATTCTGATTTTTTCTTCCTCAAGCTGCTGAAAGGCCTGATGCCCGAGGCAGTCTCGCTCACTCATCTCACCAAGTCTTCCACCTGCTCATTTTACAATCAACTCACTGATGGAAGTTAGATCAAGACCTCCTTTGTTTTTACATACTAGGCCTGGTCCATGAGTTAGAAGTGATACCTTCCTAGGTCTCTACCCATTCAATCACCCATTAAATTTATTCGTCACATAAACTGATGGGCGTTGGGCTCTGCTCCTGTCGCAATCCAGGAGTGACTTCTAACGCTAATATTTTTGGTTCTGTTTCCGGGGAAGAAGTTGAATATTTTCCCCGGGATTGAACGACAACTATTAACTGATTCTGAAGGTATATCAGATATCAAAACTATCAATATTTCTACTGTGCACCTGGCGACTCTGCTGGGTGAACCCACTGGTTTCAACCCATAAGCGACTCCATTGTTTCATCCGTGGCTTCTAGAGGTAGACACACAAGGTCTACTCCTCAGCTGTCGTTAGTGCCACCTGAAGCTGACCCAAAGAAGATCATCAGAAAGGGAAAGTCCTCTAAAGGCGGTACTTCTGCTGCTAAAACAGGTATTTCTAGTGATTTTCATGTTTTTGTAGAAACTCCAACCCCTTCATTTCATCCTGTTTTATTACCTTCTGTCAGAGTTTCTCGTAGTCTAAATTTCGGGAGTGTTCCTGCTGGATTTTMTCCTCCTGGTCTCGAATTAGTAGGAGAAACTCTTGTCACTCCCCTTTCCCCTGAAGTGGTACCCTGGCTTAGACCCAACGCCTCTGAACATTCTCCTACTCCGGGTTTTACTACCCCTTCTCCTGTTATTACTATTGTTGAGGGAGGGGAAATTTCTGTGCCTTTGAGCCCGCAAGCCTGCTCTCCAGATTTGCTGCAGTTCCCCTCCCATTCTTTAAGCTCAGCTCCTGTCTTTCCGCTTTGAACCTCATCCCCTCCTAGTTCCCCCACATTTGTTGTTCCTATGGCTGGTGCTAATCCCCCTCTAAATAGAATGGACACCATAGTAGCTGCCAGATATGCTCCCTTAATCCTACCTCAACCTGTGAATCCTCTTCTTGCTGGAGATTACCTGAAATATATTCCCAAGTTCACCGGGGAAGAGGACATAACTGCGGAAGAGCACCTGGCTGCTTTCTACAGTTATGCAGACAACCTGAACATTGAAAATGAAGATGTCTAGATGAGAGTCTTCATCAAGAGCCTGGACGACGAGGTGAGGAAGTGGTTTAGGAGATTGGCCCCCGGATCTATTGCTAGGATTGAAGCTCTAGATAGTGCCTTCCTGAGGCAGTGGGGAGATAAGAAGGATTTCATGTATTACATGACAGAGTTCGGGTCTTTGAAGAAAATGGAAGGAGATTCTGTCTCATACTTCTCCAAAAGATTCAATAAGATGTATAATAAGATCACTGATGAGATAAAGCCCACAGAGGCCTCTGCAAAAATTTCTTATGCTAGTGCATTCGACCCTGACTTCTATCTTCTATTGAGAGAAAGAAGAGCTACCTCCCTAGCTCAAATGCAATATGCGGCCATATAGGTGGAATCTAATGTATTGGAAGTTGAAAAATTGAGGAATAAGACTGATGCAGACAGAAGAAAGGGAAGATCTGAAGCCTCAACTTCTAGCACCTCTCTGCCTCACCCTCAAGTGGATGAACTGACCAAGATAGTGAAGTCTCTGTCTACAGAGATGGAGAAAATGAAGGTGGATGGAAAGCAGGCATATAGAAATCCTCAAAATGTCAAAAACAAAGGAAGCTTCAGGAGGCCAAACAATATTGCTCCCCTGATTATGCAAAGAGACGAGAGAGGAAGAGATAGAGAAGACCAGAAAATTTAGGCCCCTCTTCAAAATAATTTTGTGGCTAATGAAGAAGAAGGGGAAACAAATGGACTTGATCCCGAAATCCACTGCTTCATAGAAATTCCTCCTTTTCCTCATCTCACTCAAGAAGCATATGAGGAATCTCTCATGGATAGTCAGCTAAATGAACTTAGCAAGGGAGACCAGACTAGCAGTAGCCAAAGCAGGTACAACTTGAGGTCCAAGAAAAAGATAGGAGCACCTGATGTTCCCGAACAAATCACTAGAACAGAGAAACCTGTTAATAAAGTAGCAGACAACCATGAAGGTAAGAAGGCCCAACCCCTCTCTCCAATGGTCCAGAGCCATGTTCCTGAAGTAAGAGAAATCCTAAAGCTTACATCTTCTTTTAACTTTGAGCATGAAATTCAGAAAATTAGAATCCCTGTGCCCCTCTCTGAACTAATCAAACATGAAGTGTTCAAAAAATGCCTCTTCGGGTTATTACAGTCTGAAGCCTCATACCTTCCCACAGACTCCATCAATTTGCAAGATGAAAAGCCTGCAGTTATTCTAGGCCCTATGGTAGAAGACAGGAATGATTCGTCCCCTCCCTTCTACACATCCTTGAACATACATGACAAGGTACTGCACAACTGTTTGATGGATTAAGGGGATTCCCACAACCTCATGCCCAAAACTGTCATGGAAGAATTAGGACTAGAAGTCACCAGAGCCTATCATGACCTCTATTCCTTTGACTCTAGGAAATTTCAATGCCTAGGAGTCATCAAAGACCTGGTCGTGACCTTGTTTCAATTGCCCATGAAAAGTGTGGTTATGGACATTGTAGTGGCCGATGTCCCCCCAAGTTTGGTATGTTGTTATCAAGATATTGGATAAACAGACTGGGGGGAACTCTGTAGATGGACCTAACCTATGCTACTATTCCAGTGTTTGGGGGAGAACATAGGAGACTATATAGAGAAGCCCAGTTGGCCTATATAATCAGTGATGAAGCCAATCCTACCAACCATCCTATATTTTCCCTTGATATTGATTTAGGTTCCAGTCAGCTGCAACTCTCTAATACCCCCGAGCCTCTTCTAAAACTCAGAAAGCAACCCACTACTTCTCATGAATTTTCTCCCCCCATCACCTCCGTCTGGAAAATGTTTTTTGATGGAGCCTCTTCCAAGGAAGGCGCTGGTGCCGAAGTATTTTTTGTGTCACCTACTCAAGAAACCATATCTCTGTCATACAAGCTAGAATTTGAAACAACCAACAATGTGGCAGAATATGAAGCTCTTGTTCTAGGATTAAGAGCTGCAAAGGGAATGGGAATTTAGGAGGTAACAGTGTTCAGAGATGCAGAATTGATAGTCCAGCAGATCAGAAATGCTTATCAGGCCAAGCATCCTCGACTCAGGAGTTACAAAAATGAGTTATGGGACCTAATCGACAGTTTCTTCTCAACATTTAATATTTCTTTCGTTCCAAGAAAGAAGAACACGGTGGAAGATTCCTTGGCTACATCAATAAGCAATTTCAAAGTGCCCTTGCCACCTAAATTCATATATGATGTAGAAGTAAAATACAGGCCCTCCATACCTGAAAATGTCAAACATTGGAAGGTGTTCGAGGATGATCTTGAGATCAAAAGATTCTTAGAGACTGTTGAAGAATTTTCAGAGATGCGTATTGACCAAGACTTTGTTTCTGAAGAAAGGCCTGATGGTGGTAATTTTCTGAGTAAGATTGCAGAGCATGACATTGTGCAACTGCCAAACAATCATATTCCAAGAGGACTGGTTCCTTTGGAAAGGATTTTTGATAAGAATGATGTGGCATTAAAAGGGAAAATCTCAAGGGATGATGCTGATACAACTCAGTGAAACATTGGCACCGAGAATGAACCCAATTTTGTCAGATTGTCAAGGAGTCTGACAAAGGAGCAGAGGGTTGAATACATTGAACTATTGAGGGAGTTTGCTGATGTTTTCGCTTGGACCTATGAAGATCTCAAAACTTATGACACTTCCATCATTGAGCATAAAATCCCATTTAAAAAGGAGGCGAAGCCATTTAGGTAGAAGCTAAGACAGATCAATCCTATGTTGTTGCCTATCATGGAGAGAGAAGTGAAGAAGCTACTACATGCCCAGATCATCATGCCATTGAGATATTCAGAGTGGGTGGCCAACTTGGTCCCTGTAAGGAAGAAGGATGGAGAAATCAGACTTTGTGTAGATTTTAGAAACCTGAACAGGAGCTCACGAAAGGACAATTACCCCTTACCAAAGATGGAGCATATATTGCAGAGGGTAACAGGAGCATCCATGATTTCCATGATTGATGGCTTCTCTGGCTACAATCAAATCTCTATTTTTCCTGAGAACAGGGAAAATATGACATGTACCACTCCATGGGGCACATTCATGTATGCTAAAATGTCTTTTGGGTTGATGAATGCAGGAGCAATGTTTCAACGAGCCATGGACATAGCTTTCATTGGGGAAAGGGATAATTTTGTGGTCATTTATCTGGGCGACATAACAGTCTTTTCCAAATCTGATGAAGAACACTGTTGTCATCTCAGAAAAGTTTTTCTGAAATGCAGGAGTTTTGGCCTCTCATTGAATCCCAAGAAATATTTGTTCACCATGAAGGAGGGAAGGTTACTGGGCCACATAGTATCAGAAGAAGAAGTCAAAATTGATCCTGGCAGAGTTGAAGCAATCCAAGCCTTGGCAATCCCAAGATCTAGGAAAGAAGTCTAGTCTTTCCTTGGTAAGATTAATTTTCTAAGGAGGTTTGTTTCTAACTTTGCTGAGGTGGTAAAGCCTATAACAACCATGTTGAGAAAGGAAAATGAAGTGAGGTGGACCTTTGAATCTCGAAATTCCTTTGAGCATATAAATAAGGCCTTGATAGAAGCTCCTGTGCTTATCAATCCTAATTACTCAAAGGATTTCCTTATTTTCTCCTTTGCCTCATTTGACACAGTGGTTGCTGTTTTATTACAGACAAACGAGGCTGGGCTAGAGAAACCTATTGCCTATTTTAGCAGAGCCCTAAGGGATGCCGAGGTTGGGTACGACATTATGGAGAAGTAGGCCTATTCCTTGGTAAAGGCTCTCAAAGCCTTTAGAACCTATGTCCTGCAGTCGAAGATCATTGCCTATGTCCCCTCGGTCGTTGTTAAGGACATTCTTATTTAGCCTGATATAGACGGGAGGAGGAGTAAGTGGATAGCCAAGATCCTTGAGTTTGACTTGGAAATAAGACCTACCAAATTAATTAAAGGTCAAGGTTTAGCCAAGTTGTTGGCTAAAGAAAATTATAAAGATTTGGGGGTAGGTTTCATCAACGAATGCTCAGGAAATCAGCAGGATCAGCTGTTTGATGTGGACCCTCAAGCAGAATCCCCATTGGCTCGATGTCCTTGGTATAAGGATGTCATATATTTTCTACAAGAGTTGCAGCCTCTAAATGGCCTGCAAAGAAACAAGGCAAGAGCTCTGAAGATCAAAGCAGTCAGATATTGTCTTGTCGATCAAGTTTTATATTGGAAAGACCCCCTGGGGGTACTTTTGAAATGTATAGATCCACAAGAGGCTGACAGGATCATTGTTGAATTTCATAGCAGCCTATGTGGAGGGAATCACTTATGGAAGACCACAGCCTACAAAATCCTCAGGGCTGGGTACTACTGGCCCATCTTATTCACTGATGCCTGCAGAAAGGTCAGAGCCTGCATCAAATGCCAAATATTTTCAGGAAAGCAACAACTTAAATCTTTTCCTTTAAATCCTGTAGTTGTTTCGGGACCTTTCCAACAATGGGGCCTAGATTTTATTGGAGAAATCCACCCTGCTTCCAGTGGGCAGCACAGATGAATCCTAACTGCCACATATTTCTTTACTAAGTGGATAGAATCTATTCCCACCAGGAGTGCTTCCCACAAGGTAATCATTGGATTCCTGGAAGTCCTCATCACAAGATTCGGCTGCCCAAGAAAAATTGTCACTGATAACGCAACCTATTTCAAGGTTGAGCCGTTAGCCAAGTTCTGTGAGCAATTCAGGATCAAACTGATTCACTCCACCCCATATTATCCCCAGGGAAATGGTTTAGTAGAGTCCTCCAACAAAATCCTGATAAGGATCATCAAAAGACTGTTGGAAGACAACAAAAAGGCCTGGGATTCAAAGTTGAAATTCGCTCTATGGGCCAATCGAGTGACCACAAAGAGATCTATAGGCATCTCCCCTTTCCAATTGGTTTACGGAGCAGAAGTTGTTTTCCCTTCTCAGCTAGCCATTCCTATGGCAAAGTTCTTCCAGGATTATCATGAAGAGCCTGATGATATGATCAGAAGAATTCATCAACTGGTAGAGGTTCAACAGGCCAGAGAGCAGGTAATGACCATAATTCAGGACCAGCAACAGAAGATCAAGCAGGCTTTTGACAAAAAGGCCAAGAAGGAAGAGTTTCATATAGGAGACCTGATGTTGAAATGGGATGCTCCTAAACAAGACAAGGGAAAACACGACAAATTTGAAGCCCTATGGGCCGGGCCCTTCAAAATCTCTGAAGTATTTTCAAATAATACCTATAGGTTGTGAGGTTTGAAGGATCAAGAAGTTTTCAATGGCCTTGTGAATGGGCATTTCCTGAAAATATGTTTTTATTAAGCCACACATGCCTCATTTGCGGTTGTATATATTGCTTTTTTTTTATCTTTAAGTTTAAATAATGAATCCATAGCCCAACAACAAGGCACTGAAGCTACAAAAGAGTTCTCGGCAGGCCGCAGGGGGTGTGTCGTCCCCCATGGAGCCTAATGTTAGCACATAATCATGTAGGGGGTGCTCTCCTGAAAGAAACGTCCCCTTGGGCAAAGAAAGAGATTCGAAAAACCCATTTTTCCAAAGTTTAGAGGGTGGGCGCGTCATTTTAATGAGCAGGCAGTTTTAGACGACCGAGATCTGCCCGCCTAGATCTGCGGTTGAGTTTTCATTCCGGAGCCCCCTCGCCATTCTGCCTTTAACGGGGGGGGGTCCCGAATTGGGCGCGCATCTCTCAGACGGTCGAGATTGAGGCGCCTAGATCGACGACACTCAAGCGATTCTGGACCTCCTCTGCCATTCTGCCTTTAATAGGGGGGGGTCGGGAATGGTGTGGTATTGACGTGGGGACCCCTTCCTATCGTGTCGCCTTCTCTACCATTTCCTCCCCTACCATCTGTTCTCCACTTGACCACATGACGGGGCCTATTCCCTTTGTCCCCTCCTCGTCCTCCGACATCTATCCCGCTCCCTTCCACGTCAGTCTACCATAAATAATGTGTTCCCCATTACCATTACATCCCGTCACCTTCGCCCCTTCTTCTTCCCATGTGTCTCACCCCTGTTGTTTCCGTGATCACTCCCTTTCCCCGTTCCACGTCAAGCATGACAGATCCTCCATGACCTATCCATTAGACCGTTCAGCTGATCGAGGTGGTGCCATGAGAAGACCTCCACTTCCCAGAGGGAAAAGTTGACCTGAATTGTTCCTGATCCCAAGAAAGCAGTTATTGAAGTTGTTGGAGGTGGTTAGACATCGTCTCTGCCATAAATGGAAAGTCCAGCAAAGGATTAAAAGTCAGTTGATTCATCTGCAGGACAGTCAGGAGTCTGATTGCGTCTGTCATAAATGCACGATCGTCCAGAGTCTGCATGTGCAGACTGCCAGAAGACGTGCAGACACATTGTTTTTAATGCAGTGTCTCATTTTCATTGTTGTTGTTTTGTTTTGAGTATATGTAGGCGTTTTTGCCATTTTGTAATCTATTGATGGTTGAGCTTAGCTCCTGATTGTAAAGTTTTAACGAAGCACTGGTTACTCTGGTTATGTATTGGCACTTGAGACTTCTTGCCTTATGAATGTCAGCTTCTTTCCATCTCTTTGTTTACACTGTGTTGGAACAGCTCATAATTTGAGGATCTAGTCGAGTTGCGTTGTTATAGGATGATGTAGGTTGGATCACTGTAATAGTTGCATTGTCTCTAATCAGTTCTTGTATTTTCTCATCGCTGAATGATTTGGAATTGGAGGATCCAGTCAAGTCACCCTTCAGTTCCCCGAAACTCAAAACCAAGAGGATCTTGCATTCTGAGTTTTTCTTCCTCAAGCTGTTGAAAGGCCTGATGCCCGAGGTAGTCTCGCTCACTCATCTCACCAAGTCTTCCACCTGCTCATTTTACAATCAAATCACTGACGAAAGTTAGATCAAGACCTCCTTTGTTTTTACATACCAGGCCTGGTCCCTGAGTTAGAAGTGATACCTTCCTGGGTCTCTACCCATTCAATCACCCATTAAATTTATTCGTGACACAAACTGATGGGTGTTGGGCTCTGCTCCTGTCGCAATCCAGGAATGACTTCTAATGCTAACAGAGGCAGTATGAAAAAAATGTGCCAAAAGTTTGCAATAGAAATGAAAAAATAATTTGAGATATCTATGCTTGGTAAATTGTCATTCTTTCTTGGTTTATGAATTGCTCAATTCGACAAAGGCATATTCATTTCACAAACCAAGTATATCAAGAAAATGTTGAAAAAGTTCATAATGGAAAATTGTGCACCAATGAGCACACCCATGGTCATAGGTTGTAAATTGAGAAAATATGATGAATCTTTGTAAGCAAATCAAACATTGTACATGTCAATGATTGGAATCCTACTATATTTGACATCATTAAGGAAGTACATTATGAAAGTAGTAGGATTGGTTGCATGGTTTCAAGATGCACCAAAAGAAACTCATGTGCAAGGAGTGAAAAGAATATTCAGATATTTAAAAGGAACCTTGGATTTTGGTTTGTGGTACTCAAGAGGTGAAGATTTTACTCTAAAAAAATATACATATGTGGATTGGGCATGTAATGTTAATGATAGGAAAAGTACAAATGGAGGAGCATTATTTTTGGGAAATAGTCTAGTGTCTTGGTTGAGCAAGAAGCAATCTTCAGTTTCTCTATCCATAACAAAGGTTGAGTATATAGTAGTGACATCATGTTGCACACAAGTTCTTTGGATGAAGCTGTTGGCACAGGGGCAGACCCAAGGTTCAATGCTTCAACAACGCACTAAAAAAACCCTAACTACTAGCCCTTTCAGCAACACCTGCAAAGAAGGCGAAGTCCCACCCGAGGTAGAAGCAGGGGGGGTTATAAGACTCAGGTGTATGTAACCAAGATGGGACACAGATTTATGATAATAACACTTTACAGAGTATTCTAGCAACACTTAGAAGGTGACATGCATTAGTTCATTAGATTTATTAACATCACAGAACATACCCAAAGGTAGAACAATGCAGTAACAATAAAGATTAAGTACTTCAACCACTTAGCACACAACACTGAGTTA
>SNQJ01S0053791.1:33293-70069 GCA_010110895.2 Picea sitchensis
TATATATATATATATATATATATATAGGTTTAAAAGTTTGTTAAAAAGTGGGTTCATGTGAAAAGTAAAAAGTGAAATGGTGGTTTTAGACCCATGGGTTTGGGTATTCTCCCATGGTATTTGGAAAAGTAAAACAAAAATGGGAAATTAATTTATTAATTAATGGACATGTCCCTTCATGAAGGGTTATGAAAAAGTATAAAAAGAGAAAGTATTGAGAAACATTGTGTGTGTGAAAAATGGATGAGCAAAGATTGAATATCATTCCAAATGGGAAGAGTTACGAGATCAATTCTAGGTCAACTTGGCATGTGGGAGAAAAATCACCAGAAGAAATCCCTCTAACAAATATCAACATATATTCCCCGTACAATGTTATTCTTGCATTAATTTTGGACACAAAGCAATACATTGTAAATCCTATGAAAAGTACAATCCAAAGAATGTCCAAAGAAACAAGAGGTTTAATACAGAGAAAATAAACTACAAATATTTCTCTCATTTACAAAATATCAATGTTGAATGCCAAAGGTGCTACAACTATGGCCATAAAGACAGTGAATGTAGATTACCAATGCAATCCTTGAAGATAGGAAACCCTAACAAACAAAATAAGAAGATATGGAAAATAAAATCTAAAGTACAAAGCAAGAAAGATGATGAATATATTGCACCTGAAATTGATGAAGTTAATAATAGGAGAAAGGTGGGTAACGCTTCTAATAAGGAATATACAAATCAATTTTTTTCATATAAAGTGAATCAAGATCAAGTAAGGAGAGTTCCTAAAGAATAATATGACACAATTTTAGTTCTTGATGATGTCATGCAAATCAATAGTCCACTAGCCAATGAAAGAAAAATGGAAAAATAAAATTCTAAAGAAGAAGATGAAGAATTTTTTGTTACACAAAATAGTGATGATAATGATGAATCTTCAATAGTAGACCAACCATAATAATTGAGTGATGATGATCTCGTAAGTTTTCCAATGCTATTTTGATGATCTACTAAAGCTCCTCCTCAACAAAAAATACAAAAAGAAGAAAGGAAGGAGGATTCAAAAAAGACTTAAGGTTGTTCCTGGTGATGACCTTATGAGTATTGAAGAACATAAAATGTTACTCATGAATGTTACTATTGGTTGAGGGAAATCATAAATTTGGCAAATAAAATCAAAATTACATCATTGTTTTTATATATAAAACTTGAAGTCGACAAGACAAAGGAAAGAACAAGGAGTGTGCAGTATGATTTGGAGTAAGAACTAATGCTACATATGTTACTAAAGTATGATATGATCTAGACCCAATGGGGTATTCTCAAAAGAATGAGAAACTAATGAAGAGGATATTTGGTTACAAATGGATGAATACATGACTAGCATCATGAAGACATTGGGAGTAGTCTGAAAGAAAATAATTATAGTCCTTGAGCAACATTTGTATAATCTTTGCACGCTCTTGAAGGAAGCTAAAGGGAAACATAACTAAAACATAACCAATGCATCATTGAAGCAACATGGTTAGAAGAGGACTATAGTTTAAAGTATCATGGAAAAACTAAAACATGTCTCAAGTATCTAAGGCATCACTACATCGAAAGATACCATGACCAATTTAAATGTGTTTCTAAGAAGGTATAAGTTGAAGTTGGTTACTATAGAATCAAATGGCTATGATAGAAGCATTAATGTGACATATGTTGAGAAAGGTCCAATTTCCCTTGAAATTTTTTTTGACTGTGTAGGATTAGTAATAAAAAAGGGAGAATTGTTGATAGGGGAGAGATAAACAATAAAACAAATGGCACAAAAATAGGGAAAGCATCACCTCAGGGGGAGAAGATAAATATTAAATTTGTCATTGTTGTCAAATGGGGAGAGATAAAAAGTAAAACAAAGTCATATCAAAGAACTCAAAATGCATAATACATTCACAATGGAAGTAAGATTGTTTTACTAGGTTGTCATCAATAACAAAGGGGGAGATTGTTGACAATTTGGTTGTCATTGATGTCAACCTTGATAGATAGGTAAAGTATGATTGATTGATTGGTTTGAGAATCATTTTCAATTTGGACATATTGTTATGAAGGTGACTTGAATGTCAAGCATTGTCAATATTGGACTTAATGTTATGAAGGTGACTTGAATGTCAAGAATTGTCAATATTGGACTTAATGTTATGAAGGTGACTTGAATGCCAAGCATTGTCAATATTGTACATAATGTTATGAAGTTAACTTGAATATCAATAGAAAGATAATATTGACTAATATATTGTATGATATTGATGCACTCATCATATATTGTATGAGGTTGATGAAATCACCCTAATGACAATATGGTTTATGGTGGATTGTGTCATTAACATCCATGCACAAAAAGAAATTGTGAAGAAATTGTCGAGATAAAAAGGGTAAATGGAGAATCCAATATGGATGCATACAAATCACAAATAAGAATGTTGGACATGGTTTTATAGTGTTGGCATTGATGTCAAATAAGATTAGTATGTATATCAATATAGTCACAGAGTTAATAAGTCTGGTATAAAAGTCTCAACAAGAAAAGTCTCGACCAATCAATCCTTAAGTCGAGTCGGAAACAATTGTCTCGACCAATCAAACCTTAAGTCTAGTCGAAACATTTAAATGGGTCAATTCAACTATCTAAATGAAAGGAGAAAGGATCAAAGTCGAGTGTTTCAATCAAATGCAGTAGATATCAAAAATTTTGGTATAAACATCTCAACAAGAAGTTGAAAAAGTCGAAGGTCGAAGGTCGAACTCAAAGAAATTGGAGGTCGAAGAAGTTGAAGGTCGAAGTCAGACAAATAGAAGAAGTCAAAGATCGAAGTGAAGTTGAAGTTGAAACTGAAGTAAGTTGGGACGACCAAAGTCGAATTACACAAGTTGGTTTTCTTCTAAGAATTACTAGAATAACATTACAATAATTACATTCAAGGAAGCACCAACTTCCAATTCTCTAGCTATAGCTGGAAGGAGGCTCCGACCCCCTAGTTTCTCAGGCTACAACCTGAGGGAGGCTCTGACTCCTCAATTATCTAGCTACAACTAGAAGGAGGCTACAACCTTCTATTTTCTTTGGCTATAATCGGAAGGTTGTTGCAACCACCTATCCTTGCCCCGTCCAACCGCCCTAAAATATAAGTAGAATGATGGAACCACTGTCACACTGTCACTATGAGATATATTGTTGTAAACCTATACCAATCTATTCCATTGACCTATAATCAACCTATTCCACTATCATATAACCAACCTGTACACGTGCTTTGATTGTAACAACAAAACTAAATACACCAACAACATGTACCAATACTTTCCTCAATATATCAGATCTGATAACATAGATATCATACCCAAAATCACGAGAATATCAATCAAACCATGTGCCAACATTTCATATCAATCATGTACATCAGCCATGTACATCAACACTATACAAACATAACCAACAACATGTACTAATCATATATCAACAACAAACTAAACTATGCCTCAACAAGAAGTATTGAGATCACCATGTACTTCAAGTATGTATCTCATCCATGTACCCAATCATACACCTCTACCATATACCAGTAACATACACCAAGATAAACAACAGATACCTCTATAAATGCACCACACTCTTCATAAATTAGATACCATAAATCCTCACATTAACCATGTGCCAAAACCTCACTGTTATACAACCTCTATCTGTACCAATAACTTCAACAACATACCTCAACCAAAATCCCTCAAACATGAACCAATAATAAACTTCAGTAGATATGCCTCAGATCAAATCTACAACAAGCCCTAAACTTCCATGAGGGAATCCTACAGATTTACAAGGAAAACCCTCAACCAGATTCATAGATTCAACACTGCACATATGAAAACCATACATTTTTATTCTTGTAGTGTTCTGCTGCCGCGGTTTTATTGCCGTGATTCTGTTGTCATGAATATGAGGCCATGATTTTTCTGCCGCACTTTTCTTGTCGCGATTTTTCTACCGCACTTTTTTTGACGCACTTTTCCTGTCGCGATTTTTTTGCGGAACTTTTTCTGCCGCGCTTTTCCTGCAGGGATTTTTCTGCCGCACTTTTCCTGCCATGATTTTTCTACTGCACTTTTTCTACCACGATTTTTCTGCTGCACTTTTTCTATTGCACTTTTATTTATCAATAATACCTGCCCAAATTACCTTTCACAAAATATATATTCAATGATATTCAATAGGTTCTAATGGGAGACCCTTGCTCTCTTATTTATACTCTCCAAGTAGCTTCCTCTATAAGTATCAACTTTTTTCCACTTAACTTAACCACTTTACACAAATAGTAAGTTCTCCACTCCTAGTTGCAACTAGATTTATTATTTATTTAATTTATTTTGCAACTACTTTGACTTATCCATAAATAGTAAACTCACAACTTCTTGTTGCAACCACTTTATTATTTAAATAATTTCTCTTTGCAACCACTTTGACTACTTCATTATTTAAATAATTTATCTTTACTCACAACTTCTTGTTGCAACTAAATTTTCTATAATTAGTCAATTCATAACTTCTTTTCCCTTAACTAACTTCTTGTTGCAACCACTTTATTATTTAATTTATTTCTTGGTCAACCACTTTGACTATTCAATCTTCTCATCACAACTACTTTACAATAATTACCAAACTCACAAATTCTTGTTGCAACTAATTTATTTTTAATTATTTTCTTAATGCAACAACTACATGCATGATTAACTCCAAGTTACCATCAATTTGATTAGTACACTTCTTCTATGAGCTTCTAGAATAATTGACTTATTTGACCTTCTAGGGGCTTCTAGATAACTCATGAGGGTTCTCCAACTTCATATGGCCATAACTCTCTAACCATGAGAAGTTATGTGGCGTTCCACTTATCAACGGAAATGGAATGACATATATTATCCATCTAGAATAGTATTACATGTAAATTCAATGATATTTATGCCTTTATACCTAAAACAAACTCGGGTCCCTTACCCATTCCTTTGTTCTACCGTAATTCGCTACCAGACTTCTCCAAGGGTTGACATCAATCACTAAGGGTTGAAATCAATCTATAATATCACTATCAAAGGGTTGACATCAATTACAACCAACAATCCCAACCAACTGTACATCAACTTAAGCCAAATTTCTGGCACACAAAATCATGAAATTCACTAGAATCTTATATCCACAATGGTTAGTGTATGTTCTTAAGGATGACGAGATGGTGGGATTTGATCCAATTATGTGCGTATAGTGAGTGCAATGCAAACCTCACATGTTCGACCACTACCTCTAGGTTCCCCCATGGAAACCTCATCTGTGAGATGCCCTCATGGGAATTGAACCTTGGTCTCCAGTAAAAATGTCGTCATTCCTCACCGGTGGATCCAACATCTCTTGGATGTGTGTGTGTGTGTGTGTGTGTGTGTGTGTGTGTGTGTGTGTGCACTCATGCGCATGTCTGCATGTGTGTGCACAAGTCATGAGATCATTTAATACAATCTCTCTAGGTGCAACCACAAATTCAACCATTACCTCAAGGCGACCCATGGCTCTAGGAAAAATCCTCATAGAAATTGAACCTCATTGTTTTTTACCAATAGATCTAACCCATTTGGGTGCGCACACGCACACGCACACACACACACACACATGTGTGTGTGTGTAAAATTCATGAGATCATTTAATACAATCTCTCTAGGTGCAACCACACATTCAATCACTACCTCAAGGTGACCCCATGGTTCTAGGAAAATTCCTCATGGGGTCACCTTGAGGTAGTGGTTGAATGTGCAATTACACCTAGAGAGATTATATTAAATCATCTCATGATTTGTGCACACATTAGTGGATCAAATCCCACCCCCAGTTCCTTCAAAATTTGGCCCAAAGGGGTTAGATCCATGTTGGGTTGTTATATTATTTGCAGTGAAAGTCTAGTTGAGATGAATCGACTAAAGGTTGAAGTCGAGGTAGATTGACAACAAGTCAAGGTTGAGGTGAATGGATCGGGTAAATTTGAAGTAGAAGGTAGAGAAGTTCGACATGGTAAAGGCATCAAAAAAAAGTTGAATAGGTCAACCAACATGAGGTCGAGAGTCGGACATGTGGAAACTGACTGAAGACCGAATGAAGGTTGACTGGTAATACAACTTGGAGACAACTGTAACAAAATCCTGATATTTACAAGATTTGTAGCCAATGATCTGCATGGATTTGTAACCGTTTTTGGGCGCAAAGTATTTAGGGTTTTCCCTGTTGTAAAGCCTATAAAGAGGTGTGTTGTAAGGTCATAAATGCTAATCAATGAACCATAGGATAGCCAGTCTTTAGAGACATATTTAGATGTAGGTTGGTGGCCATGCAGATGTAATTCAGATTGGCTACATGGTTGTTATTGTGTAGGAAAGAGGGTATGATGTCGATTGTGTATTAGGTGTGGACCAAGGTTAGACATGTAACCTTTTATTCATATTGAATAAGACAACAAGAGAGAAGAATGCTCAAGGAATGTTGGTTTTCCCAGTTTGGGTTTCCAGGGTAAAATCTCTGTGTAATGTGTGATTGCTTTGTTATTTATGTTCTTGATTAAATTCTTCTTCTCTTCTGCTAGGTTTAGTGTGGAGGTGTGTCTCATTTACTAAAAAGTGGTATTAGAGTTTTGTTATGATTTAATGAGTGTATCAGATATTTATTTACCAATATTGAATTCGAGAACTAAACCCTAGGTATAGTAAAATTTGTAAGTCATAAATTGTGTTAATGATCGTGGTAAAGAAATGCGAGCAGTTCAGGAATAGAGATGGAAAAATTCAATGGAAACAATTTTGAGATTTGGAAGCTTAAAATGGAAGATTGTCTGGTAGATTGAGAATAGTGGACAATGATCTATTCAGGTACCCATCCGACATGCATGTTGACGAAAGAATGGGAGAAAATCGAAAGAAGAGCAAGAAGTACGATTCAACTTTGTCTTGCAGATTTGATACTGCTAAATGTCTCAAGTGAAGATTCAATCAAGAAACTGTGGGACAAGTTGGGAAGGTTATACCAGTTGAAATAWCTAGTAAATAAGTTGTTTCTCAGAAAGAAACTGTGTCTTTTGAGAATCAGTGATGGCAGTTCAGTGAATGAGCATTTAAATGTGTTTAACAACATTTTAAGCCAATTATCGTCCGTGGATATTAACATCATTGAGGAGGAGAAGTGTATAAGCCTATTATGTTCTTTTCCAGACTCCTGGGATAGYTTAGTCATGGATATAGGGAGTAATACAACCACACTAGTGATAAAAGACATGGTTTCTTCTCTGTTGTCAGAAGAAATGAGAATAAAGAACATGGAAGGATCGACCAAATATGCTTTAGTGGTGAGAGATCAACTGGTTGAAAGAGATAAAGGAAAATTCTCCGGTAGAAAGTCTAAGTCGAAGGGTAGATCTAAATCCTCGGTTCAATAGATAAGAAGATGTTGGAAATGTGGTAAAGCTAGGAATTACAAAAAGGGAAATGGAAGTCAGTACAAGATCTGATGAGAAGCAATCGACTGAGAGAAAGACAACCCTGGATAAAGGAGGTGATGTGTACATGGAGTCGACCAGTACATTGTTGGATCAAGGTGTTTAGTTGATTGGATCGGGAGCATCCTATCATATGGCATCACATAGAGAATGGTTCTAGGAGTATGAATGATATGATGGAGGTGATGTGTTCTTAAGGGACCACTTGACAACCAAAGTTTTCGGACGAGGAAGAGTTCGACTGATACTACAGGATGGGAGGAAAAGAACCTTTCCAACTGTGCTACACATTCCAGGTTTGGTAATAAATCTGATATCTATCAGTAAAATGAGTGATGTTGAGGTACACACTATGTTTCAGAAGGATTTGTGCAATATGGTCAGAGGTGTGATGGTATTAATGAAAGGATTTCAAATTGGAACCCTATACAAGATGTTAGGGAATGTTGACTTGATTGGATGCAACAAATTTTTTTCTTTTTAAGTCGAGTTGACTTCAACTCAACTCAACTTGAATCGGGCTAAGTCAGTACAAACTGACTCGACAAGACATGATAACATCGACTCGACCAGGTTATGGCATGAGAGGATGGGACACATTGGAGAAAAAGGACTTCGAGCTATGCACATCAAAGGTATGGTTGAAGGGTTTCCTGAATGTGGTTTAAAGGTCGACTTTTTTTAACATTTCATATATGGAAAGTTAATTTAGGTGAGGTTCCCATCTGGAGTGACAAGGGAAAATGGGATTCTAGAACTGGTTCATAGTGATGTGTTTGGCCTGGTTATAGTTCCTTCACTTGGTGGATCCTTGTATTATGTCTCCTTCATAGATTATTTTTCTAGGAAGACATGAATATATTTACTAAGGAATAAATCATAGGTTTTCGAGAAATTTAAAGAGTTTAAATCTCTTGTAGAAAACTAGACAGATAAGAATATTAAGGTGTTGATAACTGAAAATGGTGGTGAATTCTGTGGAAAATAATTTGATTAGTTTTGTAAGCAGTGTGGCATAGCATACCAAAATAATTCTGAGAGAATGAACATAATGTTGATGGATAAGGAAAGGAGCATGCTCAATGGTGTTGGGCTCACACAAGAATTATGGGTGGAGGCAGTCAACACTCCAAGACATATGGTGAATTGTCTCCTTCACCAACGCTAGTCGACACAACTCCATATGAGGTATGGTTAGGTAAGAATTCTTCGGTTTCACATATCAAAGTATTTGGCTGTGATGCATTTGTGCATGTTCCCAAGGAAAATAGGAACAATATGGACAAGAAGGAAGTCGAAGAGATGGAATCCTTGCAAAAGAATGAGACATGGTATTTATTCAAGTTATCTAGTGGAAGAAATCCCATCAATAGAAAATGGGTATTCAAGAAGAATATGAATTTCACAAGGCAATTCGAGAAGTTCAAAGCTCGATTGGTAGCAAAAGGTTATTCCCAAGTCAAGGGAGTCAACTTCGGTGATATTTTTTCCCTGTTGCAAAAGTAACTTCCATTAGAGTACTAATGTCTCTGGCTGCAACATTTGATCTGGAAATAGATCAAATGTATTTGAAGACATTGTTCCTACATGGGGACCTGGAAGAAGAAATCTACATGAAACAACCTGAAGGATTTGTAGTAAAGGGAAAGAAAGAGTTGGTGTGCAAACTGAAAATATCCCTCTACGGTCTAAAGAAATCACCAAGGATGTGGTGCCAGAAGTTCGACACATACATCCTTAGTTTGGGATTTGTGAGAATCAAAGATGATCACTGCATATATTCCAAGGAAGAAGGTGGGTGCTTCATATATGTAAATTTGTATGTCAATGACAGGTTGTTGATTGGAAACAACATGGGCGCAATAAAGGAGATGAAGAAGTAGTTATCCTCTAAGTTAGACATGAAGGATCTCGGTGCAACTAACTTCATTATGAGAATGGAGATTAAGAGAGATGGAGCCACTAGAAATATTTGGTTGAGTCAGACGAAGTGTATTGAAACAATTTTGAAACGATTCAACATGCAGGATTGCAAACCAGTGAAGGTGCCAATTCTTGTGGGAGCCAGGATAACCATTGAACAATGTATAAATACACAGGAAGAAATATAGGACATGACACATGTTTTCTATGTAAGCGTTGTTGGTATTCTAATGCATGTGATGGTTTGCACTCGACTAGACATTGCCCATGCAGTGGGAGTGTTGAGCAGGTACATGTCGACACTTGGAAAGGAGCATTGGATTGTTGTCAAGAGAGTATTCAGGTATTTGTATGGCACGAAGGACTATGCTCTATGATACCAAGGAATACCTAGAGGTGATAGTGGTAAATTAAATGTACATGGTTTTGTCAACGTCGACTAGGCTGGAGATCTAGATCGATAGAGATCGACCAACATATATGTCTTCAATATGTTCGGTGGAGCAATAAGTTGGATGAGTAAGCGATAGGCGGTCGTAGCCTTGTCAACAACAAAAGCTGAATACATGGTGGCCACTCATGGAAGCGAAGAAGCTGTATGTATGCAAAGTTTTTTTTCAGGAATCAGGTTTGAGCAGAGAGCTATGAAGGTAATTTGAAACAGTCAAAGTGAAATATTTATGGAAAAGAACCCTACTTATCATTCGAAGAATAATCACATTTATGTATAATACCATTTATTAAGAGATATGGTGGAAAGTAACAAGGTGCTATTGGAGAAAGTAGACACATTGGAAAACATAGCAGACTCATTGAACAAGTCTGTGAGTGTTGTGAAGTTCTCTTGGTGCAGAGAGGAAATGGGCATTATTGCCCTGGGTCTGTGAATGAAATTTCAAGAATCTCTTGTTTCAACAAAGAAGATAACAAGTAGGATAATGTTGGGTTTTTATATTCTTTGCAATGAAAGTCTAGTCGAGGTTAATCAAATGAAGGTCAAAGTCGAGGTAGATCGACAAGAAGTCGAAGGTTGAGGTGAATCGATCAGGTAAAGTCAAAGTCGAAGGTAGAGGAAGTTCCACATGGTAAAGGCATTAAAAAAAAGTAGAAGAATTCAACCAACATGAGGTCGACAGGCGGACGTGTGGTGATCGACTGAACACCAAATGAAGGATGACTGGAAGTCGACTGGTAATACGACTTGGAGTTGATGGTAACAAAATCCTGAGATTTGTGGGATTTGTAGCCAATGTTATGCATGAATATGTAATAATTTTTCGGTGCCAAGTATTTAGTGTTTTTCTTGTTGTAAATCCTATAAAGAGGCATGTTGTAAGGCTGTAAAGGCTAATCAATGAATCATAGGGTAGCCAATCTTAAGAGAAATCATTAGATGTAGGTTGTTGTTCATGCAGATGTAAGCCAGATTGGATACATGGTTGTTCTTACATAATAAAGAGGGTATGATGTCTATTGTGTCTTACGTGTCGACCAAGGTTAGACATGTAACCTTATTTAGATTGAATAAGACAATAAGAGAGCATAATTCTCAAGGAATGTTGGTTTTCCCGGTTTGGATTTCCAGGGTAAAATATCTGTGTACTATGTGATTTCTTTTTTATTTATGTTATTGATTAAATTCTTCTTCTCTTATACTAGGTTTAGTGTGGAAGTGTCTCTCATTTACTGACAATCCATTGACGAGGAGCAAGGATTTTTTCACTAGTGGGAAAGGTTCAATTTTTGTGAGGGATTTTTTTGGAGCTATGGGGTCACCTTTAGTTAGTGGTCAAATGTGTGGTTGCGCCCAAAGAGATTATATTGAATGATATTGTGACTCAATCAGGCATAATTGGATCAAATCATACCCACATGTCCTTCAACAAAGAATATGAAAGGGTTGGTTCAATTAGTTGTACCATCTACCCAAGGCATGTTGTCGATGGGGAGGCCATAGGTTATATGGTCAAATTTGGTTGATTCCTTTGGGGTTACTAGCCATTATTATGGTTGGTGTTTTATCTACACTCCATTTATATATTTTATGGATGAATATTGGATCTCCTATCAACAGAGAGGTCACAAGTTCCAATATGACTAAGTCCCTTGGGATTACTAGTCACTCTTATGACTAGTGGTTGACATGTTCCTCTATTGTTATCAGATTAATCGGTAAGTGCAGACAGAAACTGATCTCCCTAGCTTCACTATGAAACTTGAACAAAACAATACAATACACTACTCTTTCCTTAGATTTCAATTATCAAATGAGAAATGGATATAGAACATACCTTTTAAATATTGAAGATACGACTTTGTCAATGCAATCCAAGCTCTGTCATGAGGCTTATAAAGAAATATCTGCA
This sequence comes from Picea sitchensis, assembly GCA_010110895.2. Classification (NCBI taxonomy): domain Eukaryota; kingdom Viridiplantae; phylum Streptophyta; class Pinopsida; order Pinales; family Pinaceae; genus Picea; species Picea sitchensis. The sequence continues at coordinate 45,151 of SNQJ01S0053791.1, forward strand.
AACGAACACAATCCAACGAAGACAAGAATAACAAAGCCTACTTGATATGAAACTATGTATGTGATCAAGGAATCATACAATATGGACAAATAATATTCATATAGGAAAGAAAAGTGCATCTGTATTAAATAATAGAAAGAGAGATTACAACCAAATTAAATAATAAAGAGAGATTACAACCAAATCCTTTGATGTCGTAAGGTCCCTTCCAACAGCTCCTTCCCACACACTTATGTTCCCAAATTCTCGACTATAGATCTGAAATTCACTCACAATCTATCTTGACAAGAAAACCGAAACCACTCTAACCAAGCTAACAAATCAAGCCAAATTTCCAATCTCAATCCAATCTAACTTTCTAGAGCTCCTCCTCTCCTTTTATATGATGAAGAGGATAAGGTGAGGAGGTTAGGATGATCCCACTAAATCAAAAGAAAGTAGATCCAAAACCAATCGAGGCCACCCACCATAAGCTTCTCCTTTAGAAGCATCGAAGATGTTCGCTTTTCCCAATGCACGGTAACGCCCCCACCCTATGCATAGTGTACCGCAGAGACGTCGTTCTTAGATATGTGGTGCAACGACGCATCGTCAGCATTCTATATATAGTGTCATACAACCTTCTTCTGTAATTGGGTTTTTACAAAGGAAAGTATGATATCATCTCTTAGGTAAAGTTCTTCTCCCTTATTTCTTTAGGAATTTGGGCCATTGATCCCTCTCAAGACAACATATAGGTTTACATCATTAACTAACATAGGATGACAAAATAATGTGTAAGATCTATCTAGATATTCCGTGAAAGAGTGGGGAATGTCGAAGTAACGCTTCTTTCATGATATATATATATATATATATATATATATATATATATATATATATATATATATATATATATATATATATATATATATATATATATGATTCTAGTAGAGAATATGTTGCCACATAATGGACTTGAGTTCAAACTTTGGCAAACATAGCGCTCTTTCTTGCTTGTATACTTAAGCTTCACAAAATTTCCCATGAGAAAGTGGATATAATCTTAATAACTCCTCATCTCTACAAAAGTGTTTATCACATTGCTTGTATATATAGAGCTTTCTCTTATAATATCAAAACAAAGTTTTTAACTACTAGTTTTAGGACGTTGATACATATCATCCCATGCAACTTTAACATGTGAGGAAGATAATGTCAAGTGTACAATGAATGATGGAATTTTGCATATGCTAGTTTTTTCCACATGTCTTAGTGCCAAACCAACCAAATGGCCAAGATTCACATTGAATGTCTACACTATGACACGTGGTGAGCAGAAGACAATGGTCACTTCTCATTTTCTATAGTGCAAACCATTTCTAACCTTCCCCCATAGTGATCCTACATGAAAAATATGTCTAGTGATGTCTATCCTCACCCTTAGTATGATATGCACCTTTTTTTCTTAATTCCCAAATTCTCTACATTTATGAAAATGGATAAAAGACATGCGCCTAATCGTGTAGCAATCTTACCTCTAGTTATTCAAATCTATCGATATAGGAGGTCGATTTCCCATCAATCCAAAACCACGATTGAATTTTTGATGATTTGAGTCAATTCAAAATTGAGAAAAACCCTTAGGGACTTTGTGCACTATGCATTGAACTCGGATAATGGTGGAATGAATCTACTCATGCCTAAAATTTCTTCTTGATTTTTATCATATTTATGGTTGACAAGAGGGTCCTCTTGCTATAATATTACCTTACTCTGATAAAAAATTATAAGAATTTTATCTCTAGTTTGATTTTTTTGTGAATGGTTGTAACAATGGAAATAAACCAAGCACTAATATTCATGTGGTAGAGAAAGAAAAACAACCACAACCACTCCAATGACCACTCTTTACATTTCGATTATGACAAATTCATCACAGTCTTGTGAGGATGAAGTTGTCACAACCTTGGGAGAACACTATTGAGAACACACTTATACTAAGAGAGGGTGGGGGGAGGGGCAGGTGTGAACCAGGACAAGACATTTTTTTTATTTTTTCAAACATTCATCAACCATACTAAAACAATCATATATGAGATTAATTAACAGCATAACATGGAACAAAATATTTACATGGAAACACTTTTGGGAGAAAACCACAAAACTTCTCTTTATAATTCTTTGTAGGAACCAACCTACTGGAAACACCAATCCTCACTAGGACAAATCCTGGTAGGAACCAACCTACTCTTAAAGATATTTGTAGACACCAATCTACCAGAGACACTAATCCCCACCATTAAGAACCAACTTAGCTAAACATTCCAAGCTAACCTATTTGAAACTGATCTCAGGACCATTCTGAAACCCTAAATTCTATAGACCATATGTCGTAAATCTTAGTGAACCAACATATGAAAATTTTAACTACGTTTCTTATGTATGTCTACTCATTTATGTAAAAATTTCATAGTTTGAAGAGTCCCAAAAAAGACGCTATGGTGAAAATGCCAAACTGGCCTATTTGAAACTGATCTGAGGACCATTCAAAAACCCTAAATTCCACAAACAATATCTCAGAAAGTAAAATTCACGTACATATGAAATTTTTACATTAGGTACTTCTATATGTCTCCCATGTTCTATAAAAATTTCATAATCTAAAGAGTCCCAAAAAATAATTTATAGTGAAAATGCCAAACTAACCCGTTTGAAATTGATTTCAAGAGAATTCAAGAACCCTGACTTCCATAGGGAAGATATTTGAAAGTATCATGAAAAAAAATATGAAATTTTTTCCACATGTACCTAGATATCTCTTCTCCATCTCCTCAAAATTTCAAGGTCTGAAACTTCCCAGGAAAAAAGTTATCATAAAAGTTCCAAGTTTACCCGTTTGAGATTGATTTCAGAAGCATTTAGGAACCCTAAATTCCACATGGAATATCATCAAAAGTATAGTGAACCAAAATATATGAAATTTTTACCACATGTACCCAAAGATATCTCATCCATCTCTTCAAAATTTAAAGGTTTGGAACATCCCATAAAATATGTTATTGCAAACATGCCAAGCTGACTTGGAATTGATCTCGTAATTCTTCCCTTTTGGAATGATATTCAATATTTGCTCATCCATTTTTCACACACAATTTTTTTCAGTACTTTCTCTTTCTATACTTTTTCATAACCCTTCATGAAGGGACATGTCCATTACTTAATAAATCAATTTCCCTTTTTGTTTTACTTTTCCAAATACCATGGGAGAATACCCAAACCCATGGGTTTGAAACCACCATTTCACTTTTTACCTTTTCACATGAACCCCCTTTTTAACAAACTTTTAAACCTATATATATAAATCAATCTTGAAAATTCCATGTGTATTGTAATTCTGTAATATGAAATTAATAAAAACATTAATCCTTTGACATAAATGATAATAACTCCAACAATATCCCCTTTGTCATTGATGGAAATATTGCAACGAAACACATAGTCCACCTGGCATAGAAATAATTCTCCCCCTATCTGCAAATCTCCCCCTTTGACATCAATGGAAAAGGGATGCTCCCCCTGAGCTTGTGCTTCTCCTTAAGCACTTAGTGATGAGATGGATACTACTTCCAATTTCTGTCTAAGATACTCAAATGTCTCTTTGGGAATGGGTTTTGTGAAAATATCCAAAACTTTTTCTTTGGTGACAATATATTCCAACTTGAAATTATGTTACTTATTCTCTTAAGAAGTGATACTTGATTGGAATATGATTTATTTTTGAGTGCATAACATGATTCTTTGAAATATTTATTGCACTTGTGTTGTCACAAATTATTGATATTGGATGATCACATTCTATCTTAATATTTTTCAATGTTTGCTTCATCCAAAGAACTTGTGTGCAATATGATGCTGCTACTATATACTCAGCCTCTGCCATGGATAGAAAAACCGAAGATTGTTTCTTGCTCAACCAAGACACTAGACTGTTTCCCAAAAAGAATGATCCTCCACTTGTACTTTTCCTATCATTAACATTGCCTACCCAATCAACATATGTATATTTTGTTAGAGTAAAATCTTCACCTCTTGAGTACCAAAAACTAAAATCCAAGGTTCCCTTTAGATATCTGAATATTCTTTTCACTGCTTGCACATGATTTTATTTTGGTGCATCTTGAAACCATGCAACCAATCCTACTACTTGCATAATGTTCAGACTTAATGATTTCAAATATAGTAGGATTCCAATCATTGACATGTACAATGTTTGATTTTCTTCGAGATATTCATCATATTTTCTCAATTTACAACCTGTGACCATGGGTGTGCTAATTGGTGCACAATATTCCTTTATGAACTTTTTCAACATTTTCTTGATATACTTGGTTTGTGAAATGAATATGCCTTTGTCGAATTGAGAAATCCATAAACCAAGAAAGAATGAAAATTCACCTAGCATAGATATCTCAAATTATTTTTTCATTTCTATTGCAAACTCTTGACACATTTTGTTCATACTGCCTCCAAAAATGACATCATCTACATAAACCAAAACAATCAAATGATTTTCTCCTACTGTCTTGATGTAAATATTATTGTCGACAATTCCTTTTCTGAAGCCTTGTTGTTGTAGATATTTGTCAAGTCTTGAATACCAAGCTATGGGAGCTTGTTTTATCCCATAGAGTGTTTTCTTAAATTTGCATACATGATCCTTATTTTATTATGATAAGAATCCTTCTGGTTGTTCAATGTACACTTATTCCTCTAAATTGTCGTTGAGAAAGGCATAATTGACATCCATTTGATAGAATTTGAAGTTCTTGAAACACACAAATTCCAAAAACATTATGATAGATTCTAGTCTTGCAACCGAGGAAAATGTTTCTTCAAAATCAATACCTTCAACTTGAGCATAGCCTTTACAAACCAATATCACTTTATTTCTTATTATTTTTCCATCTTCATTCAACTTGTTCCTAAAAACCCACTTGGTGCCATTCACATTTTTATCTTTTGGTCTTGGAACAGGTTCCCATGTCTCATTATTCTCATTTTGATTAATCTCTTCTTCCATGGCATCAATCCAATTCTTGTCTTCTCTAGATTCTATAAATTTCTTAGGCTCCATTTTAGATAGCAAAGAAAATTATGCATGTTCAAGTGCACTTGCTAGTCTTCTTCTAGTATGAACTTTTGTATCTTTATCACCAAGAAAAAAATTCCAAATGATTCTTTCATACAAATCTAGATGGTGTCTTTGTTTCTTGACGTTATGATTTTTCTTCTTCATTTTATTCTCCTTCTTACACTTATTCTTATTCTTTGCAACTTGGATCCTCATGTTTTCTCACCTCCTGTTGCCCCGCTTCATCCACTTTCACATTGGCACTCTCTATGATTTTTCCCAATGCTTTATTGTAACATCAATAAGCCTTCCTTCTTGATGAATAACCTATAAAGATACCTTCATCAGCTTTGGATTCAAATTTTCCCAAGTCATCATCATCTCTCTTTATGTATAACTTGTTTATGAAAACTTTGAAGTATTTAACTATTGCTAGTCTTGTTGGAAACTTGGTCAATATTGAGAGGGGGGAGGTGAATAAGTATTGGTTAATTATTTAAAATTTTAATAATTTTATCTTATTAACAACAATTGATCAAAAAAATAAACTTGAATATAAAATCAATACAATAGTACAAGTTACAATAATGATTGGGAGACACCAATCTCCTTGTTCAAGGCTTCAACCCTCGGAAGCACCAACTCCCTTGTTTTAGGGCACCAACCCTAGGAAGCACCAACTCCCTTGTTTTAGGGCACCAACCCTAGGAAACACCAACTTCCTGTCTTCAAACTTTAATCAATAAAGGACATTTAGTCCTTCCTTTCTGCACCCTCGTTACATAAGTATCTTGTCTTTCTTCCTTGGACTCTGCTACACATTTAGATCTTCTATGTAAAACCTTGTAACATACCCCGCCACCCACAGGCCGGGGTACGCTACCTTCAAGCCCACCCTTGGGACTATTTCTCTTATCGATACCTTTTTAAATTAATAAGGATGCATAAAAGAAAACATCTAACGACATGCCCAACAATAACCAACAAGCATGTATATTCTAAATATTCAATTAAACGATAAATAAAAACACAACGAAATACATTCATATATAGGTAAATAATACCATAACAAATATAAATTATCTTTATAAAAGAAGACACCAACTGGCTGCAGACGAAGGACGTTCCACCCAATCGTAGACACCACTGTTCCAAATCTCAATAGCAGTGTCACCCTTGAGCCAGGGCTATGAATCCACAAGGAAGGTTCCAGAGTGTTACTTGGATTCCCAACCAATCATCACTCAAGCTCTCACAGGCTTTCCCAACACTCACAACAATCCAAGTACCCAACTCTCTTCTACCCATCCTGCACCACCCAAGAGAATGGACCCCCACCCTTCTCTGCCACGCAATCCTCCTTCTAGGGATCCAGCAAGACTGGTCTAGAATATCCATGCTGGAACTCGCAGGACTCGCAGTTGTGAACAAAGATGGACACAACCAATGCATCTCAGACATGCAAGACTCAAGTCATGGCTGGATTACACCAACGACCTCTACAACCAACAATACCATGGCTACTCTTCATCAGTTCGTTTCCCTCTCCCCAAGCCAAGACATGGATGAGGAAGGATGAATGAGTGATAGGTCAGTATGGAATGAAGGAATGAGTGAGTAAGTGAGTGAACGAATGAATTAGTGAATGATCGAATAAGTGAACCAATGAACCAGTGAGCAAGTGAACGAGTGAATAACGAACCCACCAATAGACCAGGGGCAGGTTTAAGTAATTCGCGGGGAATCAAGAACCTCCTAGCCTCCCCCAAGAAGCTCACGTAAATGATCCACTCCCTTAGACAAAAGGGTAATTAAAATAGGAAATAAACATTTATCCCCTCAAGCCCCATATAACTCTAGTCCTTGTCCGTCTAGCAGAAAACGATGTGTTTATTATTAATAATGATCAAAACATTACATTTCTTAGCCACAATGGCCTCTTTTAATTGTTTGGTCCATTTAGCCTATTGAAAATTAACAAAATACATTATTTAATATGGGGCTCAAAACCTAGGGTGTTACATCCCCTCCCCCTTATTTTTGCACTGTCCTCATTGCATATACAAAACAGACATCAAAATCTCAAAATTTATTCAAAAAGTTGTGGGTACTATGCCCGCATGGAATATTCATGCTCCCAGATAGCATCTTCAGGACCGTAGTAGGTGCACTGAACTTTTACCAGCTCTATAACTCGATTCCAGAGCATTTTGACCTTTCTGTCCAATACCTGCACTGGCTGAACCTGAAAGTATCCCTCTGTCTCTACCTGAATTAGATGCCAATCAATAACATGGTTAGGATCATGTACATATTTCTTTATCAAAGAGACATGAAATACATTATGCACATTCATGGAAGAAGGCAATGCAAGAATGTATGCAACTGGCCCTATTTTGTCCAATATTTCAAATGGGCCATAGAATTTGGCTGCCATCTTTGTACAACTACCCATTTTCAAATAGCTTTTCTTGGGCTTCACTTTCAAAAGTACATCCTCCCCTACTTTAAATTCTCTAGTTGTCCTGTTCTTATCTGCATAAACTTTCTGTCTATCCCGAGCTGCCTTTAAATTCCGCTTTATCTTAACCATCTGGTCTTCCATATCCTTGAGCAACTCCATCCCAAGTACCACTCTATCTATTGGGTTGTCCCAACTCATTGGAGTATTGCATTTCCTACTATACAAGGCTTCAAATGGGCTCATTCTCAATGAAACTTGATACACATTATTATATGCAAACTCAACCAAGTGTCAGTAATATTCCCACTTAGATGGCTTATCCATCACATACAATCTCAACACATCTTCATCTACTCGGTTGACCCTCTTTATTTTTCCATCTGACTGTGGATGGCATGTTGTGCTAAATTTTAGATTTGTACCAAATCCTTTAAACAATCCCCTCCAGAAATTGGAGGTAAACTTTGTATATATGTCTGAGACAATTGTCCTAGGTATCCCATGCAACCTAGCAATCTCCCTCATGTAAACCTATACAATATTGGCTGATGTATGTGTTGTTTTTACATGAACAAAATGAGCAGCCTTTGTTAATTTTTCAACCACTAGCATGATTGAATCATGTTGTCTTATTGTCCTAGGTAATTTAGTTATGAAAGTAATGGTTATCACTTCCCATTTCTTCTCTGGGATTGGTAATGGCTACAACAAACCTGTCGGGTGCCTATGCTCATCCTTCACCTTCTGAAATTTCATGCATCGAGTGATGTAATCAACAACATTCTTTTTCATTCCTAGCCAAAAGAATTGGCTTCTTACTGCTATAATCATTTTCTAGTAAACAGGATGCCCAACATAAGGAACATCATGCATTTCCTTCAATACCAAATTCCTCAGTTCTCCAGAACTATGAACAAAGATTCTATTCTTATGCATAAGTAATCCATCTTCGTTTATCTCATACTCATTTATTTTCTATTGTACATCTCCCTGTTGTCAGCTTTCCTTTATCTGTAGCTAATGCTGATCTGTAACAAGATCATCTAAAATTATGCTCTTCAAGTTTGACTGATGCATACTGACAGCAGTAGCATGCATTATATGCACTCTTCTACTAAGTGCATCGATAAATTTATTCTCTTTTCCTTTTATATGCTTGATATCGAGGTCATGTTCACTTAAAAATTCCCTCCATCTTGTTTGCATGACATTCAAGGTTGGTTGTTCAAAAAGATACTTCAGGCCAATGTGGTTTGTCCTTAATTCAAATCTCCTCCCCATGAGATAATGCCTCCACATCTTCAAGGCGTGGACAATGGAAGAAAGCTCCAAGTCACGCGTGGCATAGTTCCTCTCGTGTTCCTTAAGCTTTTTGGACTCATAACCAATGACATGTCAATTTTGCGTGAGGACTCCCCCAAGTCCTTCCTTACATGCATCTGTACATACCACAAAAATTTCATTTGGGTCAACAATCTTTAACACAGGTGCACTGGTAAGTAATTCCTTCAACAGATTAAAATTCTCTTCACACTTAGGTTTCCATTCAAATTTAGTTCCCTTATTTTGCAAAGAAGTGATGGGATGAGAAATCTTAGAGAACCTTACTATGAACCTTCTGTAGTAAGCAACTAATCCCATAAAATATCTAACTTCTTACACATTTCTGGGTGTTGGCCATCCTCTAATGGATTCAATCTTCTCTAGATCTACTGATATGCCTTGCTCTAAAATAATGTGTCCCAAGTAATGGATCTACTTTTACTTTTGATAAAAATAAAACTTACTCAGCTTGGCATACAACTGATGTTCTCTTAGAACATGTAATACCAGTCTTAAGTGATGTGAATGCTCCTCTTCAGACTTGGAATAGACAAGTATGTCATCCAAGAATACTATGACAAACTTATCCAAACAATTTCTGAATATGCCATTCATTAAGCACATAAAGACAACTGGTGCATTGGTCAGTCCAAATGGCACCACTACAAATTCATAATGCCCATACCTGGTTCTAAAGGCTGTCTTATGACTGTCTTACTCCTTTATTCTTACCTAATGATATCCTGACCTCAGGTCAATCTTTGAAAATATCCTTGCTCCTCTTAGCTGATCAAAGAGGTCATAAATTCTAGGTCGAGGATACTTGTTCTTTATAGTATACTTATTCAATTGTCGAAAGTCAATACACAACATCAAGGTTCCATCCTTCTTTTTGACAAAAAGTATTGGTTCTCAACAAGGTGAAACACTTGGACGTATGTACCCTTTCTTCAACAACTCCTCCAACTGCATTTGTAATTATTTTAACTATGGTGTGCTCATTTTGTAAGGTGTTTTTGACACCGGGGCAGCTCCTGACACTAAATCAATTGAGATATCTATCTCCCTTGTTGGTGGAAACCATGGTATTTCTTGGAATACATCTTCAAATTCCTGTAGTACCGAGAAATCTTCAAGGCTTGGCCCCTTTGTATTTTTTGTCTCTTCCACATGAGCTGCATACAATTGACATCCTTTTCTAAAACATCTTTTTAGCTGTAAGGCTGAAATCTCTCCTATAGAGATGGGTCTTGGAACTCCTTTCACAATGCTCTATTTTCCATCTCCATCAAGACAGGTAAATGTCTTGCTTTGACAATCTAGGACAACATGATGCTTGTCCAACCAATCCATTCCAATTAGAATATCATAAGACCCCAAGGGTATGATATTCATAACAACACTAGTATTCACACCATTAAGACTTATGAAACAACTTCTGACATATCATGGACTCTCTTTTTGGTTCCAGTGGATAACTAAACCAAACTTGATTTTCCAAGCTTACTTTTCTCCAAATGTAATCTATCCACTATTTTAGGATCAATGCAACAATGACTTGCTCCTAAATCAATTAAAATAACAACATGATGATTTATGATCTTACCTTCCACCTCGATCATATTGGATTGGTACTCTACTTGTCGATCATCTAAAGCTGCATAAATTCTTCCCATATCTTCGACTGTTGTAGCCTCTTAGACGTTGTGCACAGTCTTCACTCTGTCCTTTCTGTGTGGGAAATCCTTGTACATGTGATCTTCTTTGCATTCCCAACATTGGATTGGTGGTATTCCCCTTTTTCCCAAAAAGTCTTCTTTTTTGGATTCACCCTTAGCATACTGATCTTGATGATTTCTATTAGGATCATTCCTATTGAAGGGAGGCTTGAATCCTTTCCTCCTCTGATCGAACTTCTCCTTCTTCTTATCCTTCCAAGATTTATGCAGGGATTCTCTTCCCTGGCCTTGCTCATACAGGTATTTATCCTTCATGATGGCCTTAGTCAAGGTCTTAGGCTCATCATACCTAATATTTTCTTTATAAAAGGCTGGAAGTCCACTTAAAAACCTCTGTATTTTCACCTTCTCATCAATAATGAACCAAACATACTTTAACAACCCCGAGAACTTCTTCTCATATTCTGCCATAGTCATGCTTCCCAGCCTGAGTTCAAAGAAATCCTGCATTTTCTTGTCATAGAAATGCTCTGAGAGGTACTCCTTTTGGAAGTACTTCTTGAACTGCTTCCATGTGATCCTACTCTCATTAATATGTTCAACTTGCTTCAGTTAATCCCACCACATTGCAACTTTCCCATGTAAATGGTAGGTGGCAATCCTAGTTTCTAGGTTTGATGAATAGTTATCCAATTGAAAATATCCCCTGAGTCCAAGAAACCATGCCTCATAATCATCTTCCCTTTATCTTTCACCATCAAAGGATGGTGGCTTGAGCTTCCTCAACTCTCCTTGCAAACTATCCAATTCATTTATTCTTCTTTGGTGCCTAACAGGAGACACCTCTGGACTACTTATGGAATCTTCAGATGAATAAAACTTCCCTACTGAGTAGGGAGGTGAGTGATGTCTATGAATTCTGCTATCACTTCTTGAATAACCAGCTCTTCCATGATCATCTCTTCTTTCACGAAACTTGGCTTCTTCCGCTTCTTCGGAGTCATTCCTCGTTTTCCTCTGCAACTGATTTAAGCTTTGCAACACTCGATCATTTATCTAACTTTTCTCTCTCATCAGTCTCTCATTGTCTACTTTGTAGCTCTGCACTTCTATTTTCAGGCTTATTACAATTTCTATTAATGTTTCTTTCTCTCCTCTACCCTTGCGTCAATTGGAATCTATCTCTGCATTACCAACTTCGATATTCTGGCCTTCGAACTCTCTATCATGGATAGAGGCTCCCTCACCTTCTTCCATCTCTTGAATCTTCTTTATGAACTGATGTGTTTAAACCCCTTAATTCTGCAAAATGTGCAAGTGACCATTTTGTTAGAATTAAGCATATGATAAACAAAAATTTCCAAACAATGCTATAGGTCCTTTTCTTCTTAGTTCAGGAAGAATATATCCCCATTCTCTACAAAATAACAGTTTCATGTTATCCTCGGCTAACACATAATTTCATTTTGCGTAGGCACTTCCCTTGAAATAGGTTTCAAGTGACCACGGTTTGAAGCCACGACTTAGTCCCTTCCATAGCACCTCGCTTCGTGTTCTTTCACACGGGGCTTGTGAGAGCCACAAACCCGCGGCTAAGTTACCTCCCAAGCCTTTTTTTACTTGTGCATGGGACCGGTGTCGGGACCAAGTCCTCCAAACTTCAGCCTTCATCTCTTCTCTGTTGTCAACTCTTGTTTCCTCCCAGAGTTACCCTTCGCTGAAATCTCCATTAGCTCCACCACAAGCATTGAACGGTTGAGATTTAATCTCCCATCAAATGGATGGCCCCGCCCCCATCTAGAGGCTTCATGAGATCGATGGTCTGTGACTTAACCAAGTGTTGGGACAGATGATCCTCTATTAATTCGACGCTCTGGGGGTCCATGACATTCAGTTCTCACGCTTCTCAACTCCCCCTGAGCGATAATTCACCGAAATGCTTACCCCATCTTTCCACTGCTTGATCCAACAATTGAGAAAGGTCCATAAGGGATCCTAAATCGATAGTATGCGTACCTTCGCAACTTCGGGCTTCGATACTTTTCACTCGTAGAGACTTGAAAACCCCCGGAGTACCAAGTCTTTGGACTATGAGATCTCCTACTGCGTGTCTTCTGGGATCAACGGTCGATATGTACTCCGCCTTTGGGAGTTCTTGACCCAACACAAACTGTTGCATATTTTTCCTCTGGAGTGCCCAGTCTCTGAACTGCACGATTTGTCACGCCACGTGGTGAAATACTAGAAGTAGCCACGTGTCCCAATTAGGTGGGTGACACGTATTACGTTCTAAATGACATTTCAATCTTCCATAGGATCAAAAATCACTAACACATGGCACACATCCCATGTGTCGACGTCATCCTAGGCAACGTTCGCGAGCCACGTCACTTCAAAATTTTAGACTTCAGAACTTTGGGCTTCTGGAGTTTCCACACTGGCACACTCCAATTCTCCCGAACTCTGAATTCTCGAGCTGGCCCACCTACTGACACAGGTCTTCCTTAATAGATGGTCTGGATTAAATCCAGACTTCGGGCTTCAGGATATTTCACCTTAGCAAACTTTGTTTCTCTCGAACACCAAACTCCCAAATTGTTGTGAGATCTACATCTCACAATCACCCATGCGCATATATAATGGTCCTCAACACTCCTGAAATGCACCACTCTATCCAACAGTCGACAAACTTCGGGAATTCGGGATATTTCACATCAACACATTCCATTTCTCCTAAATGTTGAACTTTCGAACTAGCCAATCTGTCGACACATGTCCCTTTTGATGAACGGTCCAAATGAACTCTGGACTTCGGGACTTCGAGAGTTTGTGCATCAACACACTCCATTTCTCCCAAACGCTGAACTTTCGAACTAGCCGATATTCCGACACACGTCCCTTTTGATGAATGGTCTAGATGAACTCCGAACTTCGGGAGTTTGTGCATTAGCACACTCCAATTCTCCCAAACTCCGAATTCCTAAGCTAGTCGATCTCCCGACACATGTCCCTTGCTTGAATATCAACGACCATGAGTGATCATGGAGACTCAACTCACTCACTCTTTAATTTCCTTGTTGATCTCCGCAAAGTGAAGATGCTCATTCGTAGTGTGATCGATATCCACCGTTGATCTATTGATCGAGCAATATCAACGATCCTGAAAGATTGCAGGCTCACAACTTGCAGAAACTTTAATTTTCTTCCCGATCCCCACAATGCCTCCCCATCGTTGATTTCTCTCGAATGAGATTTGACGATCGTGACTTAACCTTTGCTTCACCTTCATCGGACATCCCTTGTTCACCTACCCTTCGATCCAATGATCCTGGATCCCTCTTGATCCCATAATGGTGATCGCTCCCGAATTTGAAAGGGACGGTCACGATCCTTCGATCCCTTACAAAGGATCTCTGACATTCTAGCTCCTGTGTAAATTCTGGAACACCATTCATTCTGATCTTTTCAACTTCAAGGTCAGAATTCGATCTCAACCATGAGACTTTGACCAATAGACCCGACCCATATCGGCCCAGTGTTTCAACTAGAAGCTTTGATACCAATTTGTAACATACCCTGCCACCCATAGGTCAGGGTACGCTACCTTCAATCCCACCCTTGGAATTCTTTCTCTTACTGATACCTTTTTAAATTAATAAGGATACATAACACAACAATAAATAGAAAGCATGCATATTCTAAAGATTCAATTAAACGATAAATAAATACAAAACAGAATACATTTATATACAAGCAAATAATACCATAACAGAGAGCACTTATCTTTGTAAAAGAAGACACCAACTGGTTGCAGACCAAGGACGTTCCACCCAACCGTAGAAACTATTGTTCCAAATATCAACAACAGTGTCACCCCCGAGCCAGGGCTATGAATCCACAAGGAAGGTTCCAGAGTGTTACTTGGCTTCCCAACCAGTCAGCACTCAAACTCTCACAGGCTTTCCCAACACTCACAACAATCCAAGTACCCAACTCTCTTCTACCCAGCCTGCACCACCCAAGAGAATGGACCCCCACCCTTCTCTGCCACAAATTCCCTCAGACAGTCCTTCTCCTTCCAGGGCTCCAACACAACTGGTCCAGAATATCCATGATGGAACTCTCAGGACTTACAACTGTGAACAAAGCTGGACACAACCAACACATCTCAGACATGCAGGCCTCAAGTCATGGATGGATTACACCAATGAACTCTACAACCAAAAATACCATGGCTACTCTTTGACACTTTGTTTCCCTCTCCCCAAGCCAAGACACATATGAGGAAGGATGAATGAGTGATAGGTAAGAATGGAATGAAGGAACGAGTGAGTAAGTGAGTGAACAAATGAATGAGCGAATGAGCGAATGAGCGAACCAATGAACCGGTGAGAAAGTGAACGAGTGAATAACGAACCCACCAATAGACCAGGGGAAGATTTAAGTAATTTGTGGGGAATCAAGAACCTCCTGGCCTCCCCCAAGAAGCTCACGTAATTGATCCACTCCCTTAGACAAAAGGGTAATTAAAATAGGAAATAAACATTTATCCCCTCAAGCCCCATCTCTTGTGGAATCATAGCCTCCTATAACTCTAGTCCTTGTTTGTCTAGCAACCAACGATGTGTTTATTATTAATAATGATCAAAACATTACATTTCTTAGGCACACTAGCCTCTTTTAATTGTTTGGGCCCTCTAGCCTCTTGACAATTAACCAAATACATTATTTAATATGGGGCTCAAAACCTGGGGTGTTACAAACCCACATAGACATTCTCATTTCACCGTGTTTGTATGCTTATATACTTTCCAAAATGTATAAGGCTGAACCATTGTGTCTTTTAGTAATGAAACATTCCACCCTTTCATTTAATTAATACAAATGGTGATTTCATTAATTGATTTTCATACACAAAATTAGACATTGATTTCGTATGAAGATTTTGGAGTGCTGGAATTTTTTTTTACAATTCTACGACATGGGTTTTGTGCAACACATGCCCAATTAGGTGAAGTGTGATAATTTTCCCTAGAACATGTGCGAGGTGTCCGATACATGTGGTTATAGAAAGAAAATTTCCTAGATTTTCCTTTTGTCGTCGGATGCCAGATTGACTTCAATACATTTTACTTTTTCATGAATGTCTAAATCAACCTCCACATATATCCTTTGTTGGTGACTATTTAAACTCAACTTGTAAACATTTTACTTGATGGTGGATATTAAAACCAATTCCCTCTCAGCTGCTAGTCACTAAATATTCAACTTGGTCTTCACCCTTTTTCGTATTTGCTTCCTCATTTGACCGATAAACATATTTTTGGTTGACTCAAATAGGAGAAATTTCAACTTGAGTATTTTGATTCTGATCCACCCAACTTGCTTTAGCCTCGACCCAACTTGTATTTCTGAATTTAAGTTTTCTTTGACTTTGAACTTTAGGTTACTTCTTTCTTGGACCGAATTGACTAAGAAGAAAACCGACTTGAGAGATTCGACTTTGGTCGTCCCAACTTGCTTTGGATGACTTGAATTTACCGACACCATTTTCTTTCGACTTCAACATTCGTGGTAATTTACTTCACTTCTACTTGGACCGACTTGACTTAGAAGAAAACCGACTTGTGTAATTCGACTTTGGTCATCCCAACTTACTTCGGTTTCGCTTCGATCTTCAACTTCTTCTATTTATCCGACTTTGACCTTCGACTTCTTCGACCTTTTCTATTTCGACCCCCAATTTCTTTGACTTCGACCTTCAAATTTTTCAACTTCTTCAACTTCAACTTCTTGCTTAGATGTTTATACCAAACTTCTTGATATCTACTGCATTTTATTGAAACACTCTACTTTGATCCTTTCTCCTTTCATTTAGATAGTTGAATTGACCCATTTAATTGTTTCGACTGGACTTAAGGTTTGACTGGTCAAGACAATTTTTTCCGACTCGACTTAAGGCTTGACTAGTCGAGACTTTTCTTGCTGAGACTTTTATACCAAACTTCTTGACTCTGTGACTATACTGATGCCCATACTAATCTTATTTGACATCAATTCCAACACTATAACACCATGTCCAACATTCTTATTTGTGATTTGTATGCATCCATATTGGATTCTCCATTTACCCTTTTTATCTGGACAATTTCTTCACAGTTTCTTTTTGTGCATGGATGTTAATGACACAATCCACCATAAGCCATATTTCCATTAGGGTTATTTCATCAACCTCATACAATATATTATGAGTTCATCAAGCTCATACAATATATTAGTCAATATTATCTTTCTACTGATATTCAAGTCAACTTCATAACATTATCTCCAATATTGACAATGCTTGACATTCAAGTCACCTTCATAACATTATGTCCAATATTGACAATGCTTGAAATTCAAGTAACCTTCATAACAATATGTCCAATATTGAAAATTATTCTCAAACCAATCAATTAATGATACGTCACCTATCTATCAAGGTTGACATCAATGACAACCAAATTGTCAACAAGTCTACCCTTTCATAATTCATAAGATGTTTTGTTGTTGTTGACATTGATTTCCCCTCTATTCAGAATGTAGACTGCTTCTCTCCAAAACCTATATGATATATTATCTTCATTGAACATTTTTCTAGCCATATCTTGTATGGTTCGATTCTTCCTTTCTACCACTCCATTTTGTTCTGGAGTTCTTGTAGCTGAAAAACGTCTCCTTATTCCATGAAGCTCAAAAAATTCATTTGAGATAAACTCACCTCCTCTGTCTGATCTCAAGATCTTGAATTTCAAATTAGTTTCATTTTCAACCAAGGCTTTGAATGCTTTGAAATTCTCAAATGTTTCAGATTTTTATTTAGAAATGTAACCCATGTCATTCTAGTGTAATCATCAATGAGAAAATAAAGTAATTTTCACTTTGTAGACTTTGTGTTCTTATATACCCACAAAGATATGTATGAACGAGTTATAATGGATTCATTGTTGAGTACTCATTTGATTTGAATCTTACTCTTATCTGTTTCCCATGCCAGCATTGCTTGCAAAGAGTGTTTGAAGGTTTAACAATCTTTGGCATATCTCTCACTGCTTGTTTGGTGCTGATTTTTACTAGATTATCAAAGTGTATATGACCCATTATTCTATTCCATAACCAACTCTCATCAATTTTTCCCACACAACATTTTTCTCCCTTGATTTCATTGAGGATATATACATTATTTGAGGTTCTATATGTTGTTTACACTAATATTCCTAAGCATTTCTTCCTTATCTCACAACCTTGAGAATCAAATATGAGAGGGTGTCCTTGATCACACATTTGACTAGAATTGATAAGATTATGTTCCAAACCTTAAACATACAAGAAATTATCTATTTTAGTCCTTCCATTATCAAGACTAAGAGTACCTTTTCCAGCTATTCTTGCGGTAGCATTATCTCCAAATGTTACACTACCTTCATTTACCTCAAAGTGCAAAACTTGCTCTTGTCCCCTTTCATGTGGCTTGAGCATCCAATGTCAATGTATCATTTGTTTCCTTTGTTTTGAGCATGAAGTGAAGTTTGCACAAGCATATATTCCTCTTTATTTTTATTCCTTTTCCAAGTTCTCGTGGGTTCTTTCTTTTGTTTGGCAAGGATATCTTTTTCCTTGTTTTGTCTAGAAGTTTCCACTAGGCCACTTCTACAAAAATGTGCTATGTGCCCATAGTTGTTGCACTTATAACATGCAAGATTGTAATATAAATAATGGCGCAAATGAATTATACTTTCTATTTGAGAATCCATAAGTAATTTTTCTTTTTTTCCATACATGATCATTTCTTGCATATGCTCTACAATCTATTGCTTTATGACCAAAGTCATTGCAAGAAAAATAATAACCAAGGAAAGAGTTTTGGTATCGAGTTGTGTGAGGCCATCTTGGTGGGAAATATCTTCTGAATTTGTCCTTGTTGTCTTTGGGAGGAATGCCAATTTTCTGTGGAACATCATTTTCTCTCTTCCTATTGTCTTCATCATTGATGGAGCTTTTGAGTACATTAGCATAACTTTTAGATTTTCCTTCATTCACTTTCTTTAGTGGCTTTGTAGCTTTTGAATGTTCTTTGGTGGTCATATGAATATTATCATAGACATGACCAATTTTAATGAGTGGTGATATTTGGAATTTGATGATATCATCTAATATTTCAGTGCTCTTTTCAAACTTCAATCTTATATTTAACTTAACAGTTGACTTCTCCAATTGCTTTCTTAAGGAAACAATTTTATCTTCCATCTTCTCACAATTTTCTTCCTTTTTTTCTAGCTAGATTCTCACCACTTATTATGTCCTTTTTGTCTCTTCTAGTTGAATATTTAGGATGATAATATTATTCTTTGTTTATTCAAGGCTTTGTGATATATTTTCTTTTGCATCACGATCCTCCTCTTCACATTTCTGCAACTGAACCTTTTGTTTCAAATTCTTTTTCTTAATCTTCTTTATTTTGCTTAAGGCACAAACAAGTTCTTATTCAAGATCTAATTCCACATTTGTTTCGGCATTTTTTTCCCGATCAAGATCTCAGGGGATGAGATCTAGATGGCTTGAATTCTGAGAGAGGAGGATCTTATACATGCCAATATTGCATGAAAAAAAAAGCATGGAAAAAAACATGTAAATGAAGTACTCGGGAGGTGAGGCTCAAAGAGGAGCCTCACCTCTAAAACTAATTACTAGTACATCACTTAGAGCTAATTAATCTCACAATGACATTATTACACAACTCCATTCCATTCACGTCGCTCAGACACCTTCTATTCCACCGGACCTCCAATCCATCCTCTCCAAATATCAAGCTGTTGTTTCCACTCCTCAGGGAATCCCTCCTTCCCGTGGTGTTAATGATCATTCCATTTCCATTTTCCCTGACAACTTTCCTCCAAATGTTCATCCCTATCGTCATCCCTTTTCCTAGAAAAATGAAATTGAGAAAAGTTTTCAAGAATTGCTCACCGCAGACGTCATTTGTCCTAGTATGAGCCCCTTTTCTTCTCTCGTGGTCATGGTACTTGAGAAAGAAGGCTCTTGGCTCATGTGTCTTGACTTTCACACCCTCAACAAACTCACCATCAAAGACAAATTTCTCGTTCCTGTCATTGATGATCTCTTGGAAGAATTGAGTGGTGCCTAGTTCTTTACTAAACTTTATCTTTGTTCTAGCTACCACCAGATACGTATGAAATAGGAAAACATTCCTAAGACTGAATTTCAAACTCATGAGGGCTATTACGAGTTTTTGGTCGTGCCCTTTGGCTTCTGTAATGATCCCTCCACTTTCCAAAGCCTCATGAAGCATGTCTTATATCCTTTTCTCTGTCATTTTGTCTTATTTTTCTTTGATGGTATTCTCATCTATAGTAAAACTTGGACAACCCATTTTTCTCATGTGGATTGAGTTCTACATATACTCTCTCGACACCAACTCTTCTTTAAGTAATGTAAATGTGATTTTGGAGCCTCAGAAGTCGAGTACTTGGGCCATATTGTTGGCAAGGTAGGTGTCAGGGTGCATCCTAAGAAGATTAAAGCTATGTAGCATTGGCCTCGCCCTAAGAGTCTCAAAATCTTGTGTGGTCTTCTGGGGTTAACAATCTATTGTCTCAAGTTTGCTAATAATTATGGAAATATTGCAGTGCCTCTCAGTGCTCTCCTTAAAAATAATTCTTTCGCTTGTACATTCATAAGGAGTCTATGTGCACCACTCCGGTCCTAACCATTCCTAATTTCACAAAGACCTTTTTCCTAGAATGTGATTCTTCTGGGAGAGGAATTGGAGCAGTCTTTATGCAAGATGACCAACCTTTGTCCTTTACTAGCAAACAACTATCAGAGCGAAATTTGGGCCAATCAATCTATGAAAAGGAAAATTTGGCTATTCTTCATGCAGTAGATCTCTAGTTCCCTTATCTATTTTGGAAACTCTTCCAAATTAAGACAGGTCATCAAAGCCTCAAACATTTATTGGAGCAATGATCTTCCTCCCGAGAGCAACAAAAATGGGTGACTAAGCTCTTTGGATATGATTATGAGATCATTTACAAGAAAGGAAAACAAAATGTGGTCGCTGATACTCTTTCAAGAAACTATGAAGATGAAAGGTCCATTTTTTCCCTCTCCTTCATTGTACCAGATTGGCTCCAAGTTGTTTTCTAGGAATGGCTACAAGATCCCAAAATTTCACATCTGATCCAACAATTGCAAGCCAATTCTCCAGCTTCCCTTGGGTACTCTTGGCATAATAATGAGCTTCACTACAAAGGTCATTTGTATTTGATTTATTAGTCACAACTTCAATCCACGGTGCTTTATGAGCTTCATGATACACCCACAGTTGGGCACTCAGGGTTTATCAAAACCTATGACCAGGTCAAATGTTCTTTTTTTGGGGATGGCATGAAATAGGACGTCCACACTTTTATGGCATAATGTGATGTTTGTCAATGCAACAAGGGATAAATAGTCAAATATCTTGGCACACTACAACTACTTCCAATTCCACCAGCTATTTGGAGGGACACCTCTATGGATTTTATTGTAGGCTTACCTAAATCGAGAAATAAGTCAGTCATCATGGTGGTTGTTGATCATATTTCCAAGTATGCTCATTTCTGTGCTCTTCAACACCCATTTACCACCTCCATCGTGGCTCAACGTTTCATGGATCATGTATTCAAGCTTCATGGCATGCCTCATTCGATAGTTTCTGATCGAGATCATACTTTCACCAACAATTTTTGGAAATAAATGTTCAGGCTACAGGGCACCCAATTGCATCTCATCACAGCCTATCATCCCCAGACTGATGGTCAATTTGAAGTTGTCAATAAGTGTTTGGAGACCTATTTGAGGTGTTTTGCATCTGAAAGGAAAAATCAATGGGCCCAATGATTACCACTATTTGGATGGTGGTACAACACTTCTTACCATACAACTACTCACATGACTCCTTTTGAAGCAGTATATGGAAAAAATCCAAATTCAATTCTCTCATACATGCCAGGTGTCTCGAAGGTCCAAGTGATTGACCAAACACTTACAGTTCAAGAGGCTATTATTTGTACCCTTAAAGAGAATTTTTTCATGGCTCAGAATCACATGAATCAACAAGCAGATCAAGGTCGCTTCAAATGTCAATTTTCTGAAGGAGACCAGGTGTTTTTTCGACTGCAACCTTATAAGCAAACTTCCATCAAGGTTGACTATTTCCAGAAAATGGCACCCAAATTTTAGGGTCCTTATATAGTTCTCAAGCGTGTGGGACATGTGGCCTATCAATTATATTTTCCTGGTCATTCTAATCTCCATCTTGTTTTTCATGTCTCCTTCTTAAAGAAGGTGATTGGAACTAAGTGTGAAACTCAAACCAGCCTTCTCGAACTGGATGAAGAAGGCTCCATATGGTTGCATCCACAAGCCATTTTGAACCAATGTGATTGTCTTCTTCGTCATCTCACCATCAATGAAGTGTTAGTCTAGTGGAAAGACACAATTCCAATAGATGCCACCAAGGAGCTAGCTACCATTCTGCAACATTTTCCTCATCTCAAGCCTCAAGGACAAGGTTGTTTTTAAGGGGGAGGGCATGTTAGGGACCTAGCCTCCCTAACCCCGCACGTAGGTAGAATAATATATTTCCATGTAATAAAGGCCAATATTAATAATTCCTAGCAATAAGGAAGAATAAGTCAAATGTAAGAAGACCTAATAGAAACTTCCACTTCTAGAAAGATCTTCCTCTAAATTGTTCTTTTGGATAGATAGATTTAGTATAAATAGGAGTAAAGGGTATGATAAGTTTTGTCTTGAGAATTATATTAATAGAGTGATGCTCTGCTAGAGGTTTCCCCCTCGAAGAGGCAAGTGAACATTGTTTCCTATCAATAAAGATATTATTTGGTGTTGTGGTTTCATCTATTGTGTTTTTTTGTTGTTATTCTTTGCAATATTTTTTGTTTCATGCTATTATAATATATCTAGTACCTTACATGTTCTTCTTGATTTTTCAACATGTGGCATATCATAGATCAAGCATAAGGGACATGATTTTTTAAAGAATTCAAAGTATATAACCCTCCTCACAGGATCAAATAAGGAAACCAATCCTATACACATCCAATGCTCATGAAAGGATCAAATCCATATTTGAGAAGAGATCTAGAAGGATCCCATAAGATAGCTTCCATTTGGACTCTTAAATTCCTTGTCAAGTATAAATTATAATCAATTCATCCCACTAGTTTTCTCACCACAAGTCAACCTCATAAATGCAATTCTACAACAATATTGCACACTATAAGGTTTGAATAACGTTTATGTATAGAATATGTAAGTATGATAGGATTAAAATTTTATATACTACATAAACAAATATTTCTCACAACAATTGATAACTTAAACATAAGCTTAAGGTTATCACTCTTCAGGAAAAAAAAATCAAACTGTTGCCCACATGCGAAGGAAATCCCTCCCATGGTTCTGTAGCATCCTCAAAACCTTAGAGTCATTATGTATAAGAATAATAACTTAACACAAGCTAACTACATAAAATAAATTTTAAGGTACTTAATCACATGTATGGGAAATGTCACTTTTTCATACTATATTGAGGCAATACAAGCATCAAAGCTAATTCTTAAAGATCATTTTCTCACTTCAAAATCATACCAAAACCAGGGATGTGTTCTCGAGACTAGTGAAAATATGGAATATTCAACAACTACAGACACCTTAGGAAAAACCCTTAGAATTCGATGACTATACATTGTAGGTGAAAATGTTGACATGATGTTATGTGTTGTTGATATCCTTGTTGTCAGTGATAACTTTAAAGTTCTGTTTTCCAAAATGATATCAAGAGTTTAATTATTGGCCTCCCATTCAATACATAGAAATAAAAAGCATGTCACCTATTTCTTTTCTCGATTATTTTACATCCAACAACAAATTTTGGTAGCATATATGGTCTAAAGTAAAACTCTTATACTCCTAAAAACCAATCGGATCCTAACAAGTTTCCAATCATTATTTCAGGCAAGTCTATTACTATATTTTTAATGGTGTTCATTTGGAATTCAACTTATTTCATAGATTTAGATTTTTATTTTCCTCTCTAAATATTGAAATTCTATAAATTCATCAAGAAGCATTAGGACAAATTGTACAGGTTCCAAATCAAATGGCTTCCATCAACATGTAAGCATGAAAAAGTTTAGACATGTGGAACATGCAAATGAAAAACACCATAAGCAGAGATAGAAAGAGAAATGAGTTATATATATAATCTATTATGTTCTCAATGAGAACAACATATGCAAACATGCTTACATACAAGTTGTTAGCGATTATTTTTGTCATTTAGCGCAGAAACACACAGGGCTGTAGATTGGACACGAAATGCCCAAGCGCAGCACGGGAGAAGCCCCATTTTCCCAAGTAGCAGGTCAAGCGAGTGGGCAAAATGTCGTTGGCAGCCTACAAGATCTATTTTACAAAGCAGATCGACAGTCACCGGGTTTTCAGAGCTACCGAATTGCCCAAGGTTTAATGCAAAGGACAACTCTCATATTTCAATCGGCCGAATCAGAGCGTCCGATCTAACTGGGACAGGTGGCAGCCTGTCACCATAGCGGGGTTTCGGGGAATAGGGAGCCCTTAGTTCATTGCACTCGGAAGTACCGATCAGTGAAGCGCCAAAAGCGCCTTTGGCGCCAAGCCCACGGTCTCAGCCCTGGGTCATATCAAGCGAGCCTGCAAACGA
The DNA here is from genome assembly GCA_010110895.2 of Picea sitchensis. Taxonomy (NCBI): domain Eukaryota; kingdom Viridiplantae; phylum Streptophyta; class Pinopsida; order Pinales; family Pinaceae; genus Picea; species Picea sitchensis. The sequence goes on from SNQJ01S0053791.1 coordinate 69,540, forward strand.
GGGTGACTCCCTTCTAAAAATGTCGAACACCCCCTTGTCCGTTCATCCTAAGGACGCATGTCGAAATATCTGGCCGCGTCAGCGTTTCGGCGGTCGGGAGTTCATGGGGTGAGAGTTTCATGTTGTTCAACATCGCGAAACCCCGAAACCCGATAGCGTCGAAGTGTAGAAAGTGGGGCCCGCGGTATCGCGAAGTGTTTTCAACCATCCATCCAGAGGGGACACCTGGCAGCAAGTAGAGCCATCTCGGTGCTTCGCTCATCGCGACTCCAACACGCAAAGAGTAGCTTCGTTATTTTCCAATGCGTGAGGTTGTTGGGAGAATCCCGGACCTGGGCCCACGGCATTGTCGGGAGAGGTAAGAACCGTTAGATCTAGAGGGACGCGTGGGGCCAGATCAAGCCGTCTCGGCATATCGCTCATCGTGATTTCAATCAGCAAAGATTAGGCCTTTCATATTCGTGAATGCCGACAGCCTTTGGTCACAGCCCATGACCACTTGGGGAAAGGAAGGAGCTGCATAAAGAAGG
>SNQJ01S0053792.1:7344-28189 GCA_010110895.2 Picea sitchensis
ATACATTTCCCTCATAAAAGAGGGTTGCCTTCTAGGGAAAAAAACCCTAACATAATCTCTACCATTAGATCTGCGACCTTATAATGAACGGTCCAGATTTACAATGAAATTACAATATACTTTTATAAGGCAATTTTTTCTTCGAGGGCTTCGCCCCCAAACCCCCATCGGGGGACGCTTCCCCCGAACCCCCGTTGGGGGCCCGCTTGCCCCTAGACCCCTGAGAGGGGTACCCCCCCTCTGCACGGCCCCGCGTGGAAGAGTGTACATACTTCTGGGGTGTAAATACTTCATGGGGTATAAACACGACTAAAAGTAAAAGACCTATAAATCAGGAAGATAATCAGGCTCCACAACCAACACCTTGTACTTTTGATGATTAAACCCAAAGATAATGATGAAGAAGAAGTTTTCCAAGGATGTGATGAAAAATTACAATCTGATTTATATGAGGTTGTTAACGAAAATGTTGAGATGTTTTAGGAACCAAGGGGATTTCCTCCTAAAAGAGGTATCCAACATGAGATTCTATTGCAGCAAGATGGTCCTATTCCAAACATTGACATGTGCAGGATGCCAGTCATGGAGAATATTGAAATCAGAAATCAAGCCCAAGAGTTGCTTGACAAAGGGGTCATCAAACCAAGCACATCGCCATGCAGGTCACCAATTGGTTTGGTACCAGATAAATATGGTATATGGCATATGTGGGTAGATTTGAGATCCTTGAACAAGACTACGAATATGATTATTGAAGGAGACACATGGAAGAAATATTTGAAATCAAGTCAAGCTCCATTGCATGCCTTGACAAGCTATGTATTCCACTTGGTGATAAGGTATCAGAAAGACATTTATGAAAAAGCTGTTGATATGCATACTAGGCCTATTGTTAGTGCTTTAGTTATTTTTAAGAATAATCTTATCATGCATAAGAGATATTTGGAACAATATGCTTTAGATGCTAATTTCAAAAATGTTTATGCAACTTTGTGTCGTACTAACCAGGTTGAGGAATTGGATTCCTATGTGCATGGTAAACTTTTGTATCTTGACAAGCTATGTTTTTCACAGGGTAAAAGAGTCAACATGATAAGGGAAGCACATTTTTCTCTTCCTGCTAGGAATTTTTGTGTAGGCAAGATGGTGGCTAGTTTGCAAAGAAAGGATCCTAAGTTTTCGGATGAGCATATACACTACCTTTAGCATGCTCATAACCGGGCTAAGCATTCATTGACTCAGACACCTCCATTTGAAGCATGTTTTGGCTATTTGCCAAAATATCCTTTAGATTTTATCTTTGGGAAAGATGTGGATATTGATGGTCATAGTGATGTTGACAAGGCCAAGAATTTCATTGAACAAGTTTAGTTTGTGCATCAAACCATTCAAGAATACTTGGAAAAGAACCAAGCCAAGTACATGACAAGTTTCGTGTTGGTATTTAAGGCACAAATCTAAGAAAGGCTTGATGGATTGAGGTTGGAAAGGTGAGGGAAATGTACCCTCATCTTCATATTGACTAAAACTAACCTTTCGGAGGTCCAAAAGATTCCCAATGGGGAGGAGTGATCCAAGGGATCAAATTTTGCTCAAAAATAAAAGTGCTCGGAATTTCTTCAAAAATAACACATGTGTACGCCTCGTCCTCATGATCCCAACACAAATTGAATAGGCTCAAACAAACATCATATGAGGGAGATATCATGTTCTATTGATTTTTACAAACAAACAAAAATTTGTTGACTTTACAGTCCGTACAGTGCTGACGTGGCAGCTGGCCATACACTTTGTACATTCATACAGTGATGTGGAATTACTGAGTTGTCAGGTGGCTGACGTGGAAGTGTTGAGTTGGAAGATGCATTGGAAGTTGAGTGGACCTGCCCGTTGGTGACATGTGGTAGTTGGTAGACCAGTAGTATGGTGCCACGTGGCCCAGACATGGGCTGCCATGTGGCACCCTCTTCAAAGTGTAAAAGGTGTGTAGTCTGCGAGGGGCAATCCCCCAACCTTTGGATGGACACGTTAAATCTTTGGAAGGGCCTGGGCTACCAACCCACCCATGGGTGTTACTTAACCACATAGTCAGACTTAAAATATTTGAATTGAAACCTTTGTTCAGGCGGCAGACTAAAGGGTCAAGGCTAAGCCCCAACCCCCGATTCTTACCACATAACACATGACCACACATTATAATCATTAGTGTGGGGTTTGAAATGTTTATCCAAAGTCACATGAAATTTACCACATGACCACACTTTCGCGCGGAGGAGCTAGCCGATGGGTGCACCATAAGTTAGGTCATTGGCCACATGGGGCCATACGATCGGGTTCTCCAGCGAAGATTGGGGGCCAATGGAAACAGTCCTACAATTTTTCCTATTTTTCAAGATTGTTGTGTGTGTTGGGTTTTGGTACAAAAAACACATAGAGACCGAGTTAGTGACACAAAGGGTACAATTTGGTGAGCAGGTACAACAAGCTTGAAGGGGAAAACTTCCACGAGGTGTAACTTCTTCATTTTTTGTCCAAACCATGTGCAGAAAGAGCCCATCTAGGGGTTTTGGGACATTCTGGAGCCATTGGAGCCATCTATTTGGAATTTTGAGCATTTTAAAGAACTATTTTTAGCACTTTGAGAAAATAATATAAAATATCCATTGGAAGCTAGACCAAGAGATGTAGCCCAAGAGAGGGGTGAACTCCTTTATAATTTGTTGTGTTACGTGTTTACTTTTGGTTATTAATTGATGGTTATTATGTGCATATTAAGTGTGAAAAATATTTAATTTGTGTGTTTGTAACTTGATCCAATTACCCAAACACATACCATTTTTACACTTGTAATTTAAAAGATACAAGCCTTCTTCATTTTCAGATCAATTCTTGAATATGGTGAAGATGACATGGAAAAATGGCTAGTTGATTATTCGATCAAAAATCAAGATATTGAGGAAGCATTGCAAAACATTTCTATTGATCTAAGGGAATTGGAAGGTGAACTCTTCAATATAAAAATCTAACATGAAATCAATGTGGCACAAATGAGGAGCTACATCAAGGAGTGGTTCAAAAAGGCTATTGAAAAGCTCCCAATGAAGGGAAACGGACGGTTGAGACGGCTCCTGTAACCGCCGAGGAAAGCCATAAAAGGAAATCAGCGAGAAAGTGACAAATGAATGAGATACCATCATAGTAAGTTCATATTGATCACATCTTTATGTCTTTAGCAAGCTCTTCATCTAGTTACTCCACCGCTTTAAATAGAAAGGTTTAACCGAAGATTGATATTTTCCTTTTTCTTCTTATCAGGTCTTGTTGCCTTCTACCACCCACTTTCGTCTTTCTACAAATTTCATTCTTACACATATTTTCTTTATGTTCCATGAGATCCCCAATTCCATTCATTATGAAAAACACATTTTAATTTCAGAGAAGATGTATTGAACTATATATATTTTTTAGAAATTCCAAGAGAGCCATTTTGGGAACAATCTTGACTGTACTTTGTAACCCAATTTTTTCTAAATATAAAGTATTTGAGGTTGATATATCGTTATCTCTTTTTGAGCTACCCATGTATTGCTCTGTTAAAGTTCTCTTATGCATGAAGATCATTTTATTTTAGTTTTTATGTGATTAGAAATATCTAGCCCTACTATGATGGATGTGAGGAATTCTATTTATTTTCTTTAAATGTATGAATGTGTGTGTATTTCCTGGTCCATTCTCATGAACTTTCTTTTAAAAGAAAAGAAAAATATTTTTCATTTTCTGTTATATCTATTCTATTTTACTTTAACAGGCTTCTTTAAAGGTCCCACATTTTATAAATATCAGACAAAGGAGTACCACCTCCTTGAAAGTGTAGGAGGATTTTCATCCTCATGAGGTTGTCTCTATGGTCCTGATGGATTCAAGCGTCAACAACTCCCTATGAATTTGTTTACGGGAACCATGTAGAAATTTTGATACACCTAATATATTTCTGCGATTCTCCTGATCTAACAATTATACACCACTGTTAAATACATAATCTCTTCTACTATTATTCTTGCGGAAAATTAAACCATGATCACAACCACAATCACAAAGTGAAATATCAAGAACACATAACACCAAATTTTTATCGAGAAAGCGTAAAGCTAAAAACCCCACTATCATATATTATGTATATCATGAATCATGAAACAATATCATACAAAACTCTAATCCAAGAGCTCTTATTACAATACAATCGTCTCACACTTTCATACACAAATCAACAAATACATGTGCTAATTCCTGTGTCCAAATATATTGCCTCCTCTGCACAATCTCTGCAATTCGAATTCTCACAATGAATCATTCAAATACAATTGTGTAGTTTGCACATGCTCATAAGAATAATTACTGCATGTGTGATCAAATCACAACTGATAGACAAACTGACCCTTTCACCTGTTATCTCAACTGGGTCTCCACTGGATCTGACATGCATGTAGTTAACCGTGGTGAATCTTCAGTTGCATGTGAGTTCACTGATTAACTGAACTCTCACTAGTGCATGTTTAGTTACAACTAGTACAACTGATATTAACTCACTTAACTACACTTATAATTTTGTTACAAATCCAACTCACACAGTTATGAATGAAATAATAGATTAATATTTGTTGTCCAATTTATTTAAGGGAAAAATAAATTAGACACATGTTTCTTGTTGACTTTTCAACAGTCTCTACGGTCATGACAGATTCAAGCGTCAACAACTGCCTATGAACTTGTTTACGGGAACCATGTGGTTCTCCCAATCGAATTTGAAATCAAGACATTAAGGACCACACTAAAAATAGGAATGGAACACTCGTAGGACCAAAAAAACCACTTGAATCAAGTTAAGGAATTTTATGATATTTTTCAAGTAGATCTTCAATAAACAAGCCTTGTTCAATAACAAAGAGATAAATGGTGTAATCGATTTATCAAGAAAAAACAATTTAAGAAATCTAATTGGGCCCTTTTTTTTAATTCCAGATACAAGGATTTCATAGGTAATTTTAGTACTCGCTCGTTGGGACCCTATGATATTTATATGGTTTGCAATAATGGATCCATCTAGCTATGTACAATTGATGAAGATCAAATTCCAATTTTGGCCAATGGACATAGATTACGACTGTACCGGAAGCCACTCTCAAAGGAGGAATTTATCCAATATATCATATTACAATATTAAATGGACATTATAGGACTAGTGGTAGTACCACCAGGTCTTTCTCCCTCCTCGTAGTCTCATTGTGTTCAAAGAAAACAAAAAAAAAGGAAAAATAACCCAGGGATGAAAATATGTTTCAACCATCCCTAGACCCAGTGATAGTAGAAAACTAGGACACTGGTTGATGTCTCTATGATAAATAAGTTTTAATTGTGAAAACCTCTCTAAGGTGAAATTGGGTAAGATCTTCTTGAAAACCATTCTTCTAGAAATAAACATTTGTAAAAAAAGAAGAAAATAAAGAAAAGAAAAAAATTATAAATAAGTAGACTCACTGACTTCATTTTGAATCTTTGTTATAATTTGTATTCATATCTAGTCATCTCATATTCTTCATATTTGCATAGTTTCCATACAATTTCATTTCTACACCATATTGAGAAACAATCACTTTGGAACTGCCTCCATATAGAAGGTCTCCCAATTCTTTTGGTGATCTACCAAACCAACTATTTTAGTTCAAAATAGCATACTCATAAATATGTTCTTGTAGGATAAGTCCATAAATTCCAAGGAATATACCTCCCATCATCACTTATGCCTCCATCATGACCAAATATTATCCCATGAACAATGCAAGGGATTACAAGAGAACTAACATTAGAAGGTTCAAAACAAACCCTTGTTTACTCAAAAACTCCATCTCACTATAAATTTACAAAGTTATTAGTTTAGCATATGCCAAACTTAGATCAGGGTAGAAGGACTAGGTCAATAATTTTTATTGACAATATTTAGTTTGATTCTGTTGATTGGTTTCTTGAACTACCATAAGTTAATTTTATAAGGGAATTTTCACTTGCACGCTAAACCTAATATAATATAGGAAGAAATATTTAAGCTTGGAATAAATGACAAAGAAAACACACAATGCAAAAATACTTTACCCTAGAAACCCAAGCATGAAAAATACCATTCCTTGAGAATATTTCTCTATTATTGTCTTATTCATTCAAAATAAAATGTTACATGCCTAACCTTGGTCTACACCTAAGACATAATCGACATTGTGCCTTCTTGATTTACATGAGAAAAAACTTGTAGACAATTTGACTTACATCTACATGACCAACAACCTATTCCTAAATATTAGCATGAATATCAAGTTAATACAAATACAACATGCATTATTATAATCTTTACAGTAGTCAAAACCTTAAATAAAGGTGCCAAAAAATGGTTGTAGATCATTGACTACAAATCCAAAGAATAAAAATATTCTGTTACAGTCGACTATGAAGTCAAATTACCAATTGACTACCAGTCGACCTCCATTCGGTCCTCAGTCGGTTTCCACTCGACCACATTTTCACCTCTTATCAGTTGACCTCTTCGACTTGTTGTCGATTACTTCGACTTTGAATTTTCCTGGTTGATCCACCTTGACCTTCTCCTTTCACTACAAAGAATATAACAATCCAACATTCTCCCACTTGTTGTCTTCTTTGCTGAAACCATGAGTTTCATGAACTTTTGTTCACAGACCTAGGACTACAATTCCCATTGCCTCTCTACACCAAGAGAACTTCACAACACTCATATACTTGATCAAAGAGTCTTGTATGTTTTCCAATATGTCTACTTTCTCCAACAACACCTTATTTCCTTCCATCATGTCTATCATCAAATGGTATTTTACTTCAATATGATTAGTCTTGGAATGGTAAGATGGGTTATTTACCAAAAATAATGTGCTTTGACTATCACAATTTATATTCATAACTCTGCTCAAAACTGATGTTTGAACACAATCGTTGCAGTCATACTACTTTTGTTCTTCCATGAGTGTCTTCCATGTATTCAACTTCTATTTTTGACAAGGCTACGACCACATTTCTCTTACTCATCGAGTTTACTACTCCACCAAATATCTTGAACACATATCCATTGGTAAACCTTTGTCGATCCATATCTCCATCTTAGTCAATGTCGACAAATCCATGTACATTTGTTTCATTCTCATTTCCAAGATTCCCTTTGTGGCATATAGCATAGTCTTTTGTTCCACAAAAATACAAGAATACTCTCTTAACAACTCTCAAATGCTCCTTTCCCGTTGTTGAAATGTATCTTATCAACACTCCCACTACATGGGAAATGTCTGGTTGAGTGCATCCCATAGCATAAATTATACTACCAACAACACTTGCATAGGGAACACGTGCTATTTCCTCTATTTATTCTTGTGTGTTTGGACACTGTTCAATAGTCAACCTTGCTTCCATAGGAATTGGAACCTTTACAGGTTTGAAATCATGCATGTTGAAACATTTCAAAACTGTTTCAATACATTTTCTTTGATTCAACCATAGCCTTCTATCTACTTGATCTCTCTTGATATCCATTCACATAATGAATTTTTTTGTACCAAGATCCTTCATGTCGAAATTGGAGGATGGTTGCTTCTTCACCTCCTTTATTGCATTCATGTTGCTTCTGATCAACAACATGTCATCAAGATACAATGCTATATATATGAAACACCCACCTTCTTCCTTGGAATATATGAAGTAATCAACTTTTATTCTCACAAATTCCAAACTAAAGATGTATGTTTCGAACTTTTGAAACCACATCATTGTTGATTGCTTTAGACTAGAAAGGTATATTTTCAATTTGCACACCAAATATTTCTTTCCCTTTACTAAAAAGCCTCCAGTTTGTTTCATGTAGAATTCTTCTTCCAGGTCCCCAAGTAGGAATGTTTTCTTCAAATACATATATTCCATTTATATATATGATGTTTTAGCGAGACATTAATACTCTATCAGAATTTAATTTTTCAACAGGGAAAAAATCTCATTGAAGTCGACTCCTTCAACTTGGGAGTATCCTTTCATTACTAGCCAAAATTGAATTTCTCGACTTGACCTGATGGATTTATCTTTTTCTTGAATACCCACTTTCTGACGAAAGGATTTCTTCCATTAGGTAATTTGACTAAATCCCACACCTCATTCTTATACAATGATTCCATTTATTTGATCATGGCATCCTTCCATAGTTTACCCTTTTCCAAGTCAACTACCTCGATGTAAGACTTGGGATCCTCATCAGTGGTAGTTAACGCAAATTAGGAATGTAATTCATCAATACTTTACCTTTTGACTAGTTTTCTTACTCGTTCAGACTTCGTTACTACCAGGTTCAGTTGTTCCACCTCTTCATCTGATTCAATTGACTCATCTAAATCATGTTCTTCTTCATTCCTCAATTCAAAACTCTATTTTTCTAGATTATTATTTGTCTGAACCACTTCCTACTCATAATTCCTTCCAATGTATCTGAAGACCACATCTCGGCTGTACACTATTTTCCTTGATGCAGGAACCCAAAAATTATATACTTTCATTCCTTCTTTGTATCCAATAAAATACACTTCAATGTCTTCTTGTCCAACTTGCTCATCTTTTCCTTGGGAATATGGACAAATGAATCACATACAAATACTTTGAGATGTTAAAGTCAAGGATTTTTACCAAACCATACCTCATGTGGAGTCGTTTCGACTAATTCCGATGAACAAGACATATTCACAAGATATTTTGCAGTGTCGACTGCCTTTGCCCAAAATTCTTGTGTGAGCCCAACATGAATGAGCATGCTCCTTTACTTATCCATCAATGTTCTGTTCATTCTCTTGGAAAATCCATTTTGTTGTGGTGAATATGGCATGGTAGTTTGGTGTGTTGTGCCACACTACTTGTAGAACTGCTCAAATTTGTTTCCACTGAATTCACCACCATTGTCAATTCTCAATACCTTAATATTCTTATCTATATTGTTTTCTACAAGAGACTAAAACTCTTTGAATTTCTCAAAAAACTTTGATTTATTCCTCATTAAATATATTCATGTCTTCCTGGAAAAATCATCTATGAAGGATAAATAATAAAGGGATCCACCAAGTGAAGGAACTAATACAAGGCCAAACACATCACTATGAACCAATTATATAATCCTCTTTTCCCTTGTTTCTCCAGATGGAAACCTCACGAGACTTTGTTTTCCATATATATAATGTTCAAAAAAATAAAATTCCAAATTACATTCAAGAAAATCTTTGAACATACCTTTATTATGCATAGCTCGAAGTCTTTTTTTCTCCAATGTGTACCATCCTCTCATCCCATATCATGGTTGGGTCGACTTTATGAAGGTTTGTTGAGTTAGTTTGAATCAAATCATATTGAGTTGAGTCGAGTCTATTCAAAGTCGAGTCAACTTCAGGAACAACAATGCTGTTGCATCCAGTCAAGTCGACATTCCCTAACAACTTGTATAGGGTTCCAATCTGAACTCCTTTCATTAATACCATCACACCTCTGACCATCTTGCATGTATCCTTCTGAAATAGAGTGTGCAGTCCTGCGTCACTCATATTACTAAAAAATATTAGGTTTATTTCTAAACCTAGAATATGTAGCACACTTGGAAGGGTTCTACTCCTCCCATCCTACAACATTAATGATAATATTCCCCATCCAAAAATTTTGGTTGTCGAGTCGTCCCCTAAGAACACATATCCTCCTTCATATTGTTCATATTCGCAGAACCATTCTCTATGTGGTTTCATATGATAGGATTCTCCTGAGTTGATTAAACAAAAATATTTATCCAACTGTGTATTATTCTATTCTAGATACACACCACCTCCTTTATATGGAGTTGTCTTTCTCTCAGTCGGTTTCTTCTCATTGGATCTTGTACTGACTTCAATTTCCTTTGACTTGCAGTCTCTTTTGTAATTCCTAGTTTTACTACATTTACAACATCTTCTAGTCGACTAAACATGGGATTTTGATCTACCCTTCGACTTAGAATTTCGATTGGATAATTTTCCCTTATTTTTGCCAATCAGTTGACCTCTCACCACTAATGCATCTTTGGTGGATCCTTCCATGTTCTTCCTTCTCATTTCTTTTGACAACAAAGATGAAACCACATATTCTAGTGCTAATGTGGTTGAATTACTCTGTATAGCCATGGATAAGATATATGAGGAGTCTGGAAAAGAACATAATATGCTAACACATTTCTTCTCCTCAATGATTTTAATATCCACAAAAGATAACTAGCTTATTATGGTATTAAGCACATTACATGCCCAGTCATCGAATTGTCCTTAATCATCCTTAGAAGATACATTTTATTTCTAAGGAATAACTCATTTACCAGGGATTTTGACTGGCACAAGCTCCCCAATGTGTCCCACGGTTTCTTGGTTGAATCTTCACCTAAGATATTCAACAACACCGAATCTACAAGACAAAGTCAAATCGTACTCCTTTCCATTCTCTCAAGCTTCTCCCATTATTCCCTTGAGATACCTACTAGAATGATACATGGACAAAATATTACCATTTGTCTCGATCTACAAGGAGATGTTCAATTTTAAGCTTCTAAAGCTCAAAATTCTGGCCATTTAATTTTTCGATCTCTATTCTTGAGCTATTTTCCATTCTTTAAGCACAAATTTAAATATATCTAACTCATGAATATTAATGGACCTAGTGTTGAGCTCAAATACAAGGTTATTAAATCAAAATTTGATACCACATATGAGGGAATTTACACTTCCACACTAAACCTAGAAGAAGAGAGGAAGAAATATTTAAGCTCAAAATAAATGACAAAGAAAACACAAAGTGTAAATATATTTTACACTAGAAATCAAAACAGGAAAACCAACATTCCTTGAGAATATTGCTATCTTTTTGTTTTATTCATTTAGAAAAAAAGGTTACATTCCTGACCTTGGTCTACACCTAAGAAAAAATCGACATCATACCTTCTTTCTTTACACAAGAACAACCCTATATCCAATTAGACTTACATCCACATGACTAGCAACCTACTACTAAATATTAGCATGAAGATCATCTTAATATGAATACAACACACCTTATTTATAGGATATACAGTAGGAAAAAACATAAATAAAGGTTCCCAAAAATGGTTACAGGCCCACACAAATCATTGGCTACAAACACCGCAAATATCATGATTTTGTTACAGTCAGCTACCAAGTTGAATTACTAGTCGACCTCCATTCGGTCCTCAATTGGTTGCCACTCGACTTCCTGTCAACCTCTTTTTAGTTTACCTCTTGGAATTTCTATTAATTACTTTGACTTCAAATTTTTCTAGTCGATCCACCTAGACCTTCAACTTTCACTGCAAACAATATAACAACCCAACATATTTGTGCGTTGCATTTTTAAATGGGTTGGTTCAACAACTATGCCAACATATACTATTTTACCATAGCATCCTATTGAAAAGGATAAAGGAAATTAAACCAAGGTGATGATGTCTTGTTTTATAGAACAATGGTAGGCCTAATGCAAGTCCCCTATTTAACAAATTTCTTTGAGTTAAGGTTTTTTCAGCAATATAATCACATCAAAAAAACAAAACCATAATTTGAGATATCTATAGGGATTTCATAGGCTACATGTAAGCTTGCATGAGGTCATGCAAACACTTTGGCATGGATGACAGTTATCCATAAATGTATCAATATGAAGTATAGGAATGTTCCATAATTATTCCACAAGAAGAAGCATTATATGATAAATGGCTACTTTTCTAATAGTGACTATTTTGGAAGATATACAAGAATCTAGGAACAAGCTACTTAGAGATTCATTGCAAGGATAAAATATCATGTTTCTTGTACCCTAATTTTAAGACAACACAATATCTTGAATCTTATAAAATCTAACACTACTACATATGGGGTCAAAATTTTACAAAACCTCTCGACCATGAGGATAAATTCAATCATATTGTCACAAATTACGACACAATATTAATTTGTTTTCTTTTTTTCTTTTTTGGGTGCTCCGATGACCATCAAAATTTTGATGCACATCTATATCCATAGATATTTCAAAAATATTTCATCAATATATTGACAAATGCATAGGATTCCAACTACCCATTTGAAAACGGTTTAATGGTCACTCACTTCACTCGCTTGGTCAACTTTGACATACTCAACTTTCGTCGGAAGATTGACAAAGGTTAGTGTTTTCAACTATTTTTTTGTAGGTTTGACGGTTATAAAATATTTTTATGCTCATTGTTCATTGCATGATTTATTATTCTTTTTGCTATGTGTTGCTTGTCTCAAATCCAATTCTTGATCTACATAGCTCAAATTTTGTACTTTGAAGGTTACAAATTTTAATATTACTTTGTCTTTTTTTTAAATTCACAAATTGGATCCCTAACCCTTATACCCTCTTTCATTTGGGGAATCAAATTTTTCCCTAGGAAATAGGTATGAAGATGTCTACTCAATTCCATTTAATTACTATACAATTTGTCTTGATCTATTTTTCTTTTATTGTTGGATTTTATTACTTGCTTATAGTCAATATTTGTAACTTATGTGGTAAAAATGTATGGTTTTGATTTGTTGATTAATTGTTCATTATTTTTATAAACATTTAATAAATATATGAATACAATGGATCAATTCTCTAGTAAATATTGGGTCAATATAATTCGATTACATTTGTATTGTAAGAATATATTCTTATATTAATGTACTTAAATTGTTTCAGTGGATTTTGTTGTAAATATAGGAAATCCTAGTGATAACACCTAAAGAGAGTGAAAGGATGATTTCTAGGTTAAGTTTTGCATTGGAGACATAGGTCATTACTGATGGGAAATTTTATCACCCTTGCAATCAATGTAGGGGCTTGAAAAGAAGAATACTTGTAAGGTAAATATTTGAAAGAAATTGTTTTACGCATGGGAATTGTGAAGGGGGACATACATTTCATCCCATGGTAAGCTAGTCATTACATATGTCTTTGTATTAATTTTATTTATAAAATTTTCTTTCATTTTAATATTTTTTATATACACTAATGTTATCGATTGTTTGTAATTGTAAAGATAAATCCTCCTAGTTGTGTGTCGTTGGATAAATATCTTCCAAGTAGTAGTGGAAACACTATTGTACAAGATGTGGAAGATGGTATGGATATTGAATATCAAGTCAATCCTATGGAAGAATATGACACCAATAATATTTTTGAGCCAAATGATAGGACAGATAGATTGATCTAGGACATCTTTGTGTAGGACACATCGAACACACTAGGGGGGGTGAATCAATGTAGTGTTATCGTTACACTTGTTTCAAAACTTTATTTAGAAACCACTTCAAACATATTACTCATTTTTACTTAGCTACTTCCATCTATAAACAACATTCATGAATAATAAATAACATTAAACCATCACCATAATGAACACAAGGAACGGTAGATATATGTGTAAGATGTTTGTATTATGTCTTATAGGAGACTAGAATCTCATGGTTTTATCAACATCAACTGAAAAGAGAAACAAATACAATAGAGTAACAACTCTATATACGAGACTCAACTAGCAAATATTAACACCAACCAAGATTTGAGGAATCCAACCCTCAAGTACAAGACCCATCTTATAGATAGAAACCAATCTGCTAACATGTATGCGACCTGTTTATTCTTTAGCCCATGTGTGTACATGACCTGTCTATACTGCAACACCCATATGTACAGGTCCTTCCCTTTTTCATCCTTCGTACACCTTCAAAAAACTAGGGAATCCATTCTCCTGTACTTCTAAAAACTTCCTGCTTCTGTCACATCCACCAATAACCTGTCACTACATCTAACCAGTCATTTCAACCAACCTATGCCATACATACATGATCATACACATCCTCAACCAAGTACACGTAGCTCAAGGGTGTGAGCTATAGGAACCATATCATAATTGTACCATACATGAGAGTGTTTCTCACTTAAACAACCAACCAACATATATCGTAACCAAATCACACAACCACCATAAAAAGAGTCATATGCATGTCCCTCATACATGAATCATCATATAATATAGATATCCCTCAACCATATCAGATATATAAAAAACATGAGAATGTTTCTCACTCAATCAACTAGCCAAAAGCTACCATATCCAAATACCATAACAACCATACAAATAATGCTTCAAGCATTCACCATACCATGAGAAAATATAAGTATCTAAACAATATATAACCATACCATAACTTTTGTAACAAATCTGAACATGTAGAATGATATCCTAGGAACTGGCTTCAAACTTCAGAAAACTGACACTAGCATCTACTCAATATTTTCTTAGACTTTTCAAATATATGCACTCTGGGCTTCTTCAACCCATGTATGTATGCACCCCGGTCCATTGTAGCCCGCATATAGCTTCAGAAAAATAGGGTTTTCTGAACATCCAAAACTTTCACCATCAAACTTCCTTTCTATATCAAAATTGGAGAACTTCTGATGCATCCATGAGTACCTGCAATGAACCTTTCACCAAAAATAGATCTTCAATATTATCACAAGATTCATCATCATAAGAGACCCTTTCTCTCTTATATATGCTTCTCCAAGTATCTTTCACACACCCAACCACTTAGGTATCCTTTTAAGGGATGAAGTATAAGTTGTTTTCTCTTTTTCTCAACCATCTCAAATCCTCTTCCTAATACCTCCATCATTTTCTACTCATGAAGAGATTTCCAATGATTGTTAGTTTGTCCAGATCCGAGATCTAGACCGAAATTTATGGCCCTTTAAAGTTATTTAGGCCTTTACCAACTAGGGACTCTCATCACCATGTGGCTCCCTATCATCTGGCATTCCACCTCAACATAGCATACAAAGACTTTCCCAACCCGAGGCTGACGCTTGTCTATGTAACATAAATACATATATAATAATAATAATAATAAATAAAAAATACAAATAAATAATAATTAATAATTAATAATGAAGAGCTATGACATCCTAATGAAATCACATATCTCTTCATAAAAGGGAACCTCATGTGGGTATATAAGGCCCTTATTTCTCATTGTAATATCATCTCATATCATATTAAGTATTCATATTATTATTATCCTATATGGATTTATGTGTACTATCCTATTTATATTGGATATTATTTGTGTGAGCGAACTTTGTTTGTATTATTCTTGCTCTTATAGGCCTATTAATTTAATTAAACATTGCCAATATATTCTTTCATTAATCATATTATAATATAATTCTGTTGAATTCTATTCTAATATAAATAAATACTTCAGAGGAGTACTTACGAGTATTAATTTCGATAAGAACCTAAGTCTCCCTACTTCAAAAAAAGTTCCTCCTCATGCTCTTATAAATATACCCCAAAAATCCCGAATGTCAAAGCTACATAGAGGGTCCCAATTAGTTAATTAATTATATTTAAATTATTCATATAGCTCACAGGAGAGGGAAATTAAATCCAAGCCCTTGCCCCTTTCGAATTATCCAATATACCACTCCAAACCTTCATAGTTCTGAAACCTCGAACTCCCGAAGGGTCCACACTTACATGTGGTGGCACATTAAATGCAAAGGCAGGGACAAGTAGGTCTAAGACTTCGGCTGATTAACCCTAGCATTCCAACATTCCAAGTTTCCTGAAGTCTTGAGTTGTCGGTGCCTAAGATATTTCACCAACTATTAGGCCAAGCGATCATGAGCCAGGGGGTTGACACGTGGAAAAGTATAGAGGTGACATGTTGCCCTATCAATGCGAGACACATGTCATGTTCCAATTAGCATATAAGGTCTATAAATATAATTAACTAAGGTGACATGTGGCATGTTGAACATGGATCCACATCACCCTAGGTGACGTCAACATGCCATATCACTATAGACTGACATCCTCTGGGAGCCTCCAACATCTCCTACCTACAAAATCACCTGGAGCTCTGAAGTCCAAACTCCCGCCAACAACCTCCCAATACACTTTTCTCCCACAGTCGAGATAGGTCCATGTAGATCCATAGATCTACGACCTCTGTTTCTTCCCGACTTCGACATTCATGTGTTTGGTTGTTTAGTTTCCTTTTTACTCCCAGACTAGTCAATGCCAGTTTGACCATGGTCTAGATCCAATGGTTAAGAGAGATCTCGAAGCATCCTTAGCTCGACGGTCCTTGTTTCTTCGCGACTTTAATGTTCAGGGGTTTGGTTGTCTAGTTTCATTTTTACTCCCATATTTGATCAATGCTGAATGGCCACAGTGTCAATCCAATGGTCAAGGGAGATCCTTAATATACTCAGATATATGGTTCACATTACCTTGCGACTGAGAAGTTGATCAAGGTTTAACTATGGGACAGATCCCACAGTCACAGTTAAGGAAACTGTCAAATTTCGGTCAACCTCTCTAGTAACCATACCAATAGGTTTCCTTCGGTTATTTTTTCATGTGGTAAAGTTATAACATCTGAGATATCCATATTCCTGGAGTCCCTAATACAATATAGCTTAGCTCCTTTCGGACCTAGCGAAGGGTTCCAAGGTCCTGGTCATATGGATTCCCTGACAAGTTTCGGGGATACATGTTGAACTCTTAGCCTTGATTTGGTTAGGGTCATGGGAATGAGCCCTCAGTCACATTGATGAATTGTTTTAAGGAGGCTCCCTCCATCCAAAAAGATTGAATTTAGTAACATGTGAAGGTAAATTTGAGGGGCTGATGGGACTAAAGCATTCCAGCGAAGTCTTCCCCGACTCTTACATTACAAAATCAATCCTTAGGAAAATTGCCTTAAGGATTTTCCAACCAGCACAAAAACCATAATCTTATTCCTAATTTCATTTGAAGACCTATGTGTAACAATTATCTTTCTACTAAGTACAGGAAAACATAAACCATTCAAATGGAGGGGTTCACAGAAGAACAATAAGAATTACTAATATTAATCATGCAATGCAAATTTTAGTCATAGACACAAACATCCAACCACTCATTTCAATTCTAGTACATAGGGTATATGAAATATTTATCTATTACAGTTGATCACTGACCAACTGACTGTGAGTGTTCTCCTTTCCACCCAGTCGTAGGCTCATAGACATTCATTCTTAGTGCTCTGGCCACCCTCGTACCAAGCCATGATATCACTAGGGAAATTTTTCAATTTCTCAGAGACCCTTTCTCTATCACAACCTCTCCAAGGTTTATCAGATGCTCCCTCGGCATCAAGTTCATGACCTTATTCTCAGGTCATGTTTTCTGCAAACTCTCATAGATCCTTTCTCTTGTTCTCTCTTTTTAACAAGAACAACTTAATCCTTCAATTATTCTTGAGAACCCCATAGAGTCATGCATTCTCCTCTTTTCTCTCTGCATATCTAGGTTGCACACTCCTGTGGGCATGGTCTCTTCTTGTCTACCTTCGTGTGTATTCTTGAACACCTTTTTCCTCCCCAGGAAGGACTATAGACATGTTCTCTTCCTTCTGTTAGAAGGAACTTGAGTCAATCTGGGACTATAGGAAATTGCACTCTATGATACTTCGGGATGACATTTTTCTATATCCTCACCCAAACTCCCCATGCTTCCATTCATTGGGGTAGTTGATTGTTCAACCACGATTCCTTTTCTCATTCACTGATTTTTCCTTGGGATCAGGATGAGGCTTATTATTTCAACAAAGATAATTTGGTTCATTTTTACATAATGAACCCTCTCTACAATTTCCTCACTCTTTTCTCTAGTGATATCATGGCTAGTGCGTCAAGGATTCAACCCCACAGTCAGTTATTAGCAATCTAAACAATAATACATTTGTAATGTTCACATGCCATAGCATGGTAATCATAATTAATAATTAATTACAAGTTGGGGGAAACAAAGGTATTACAGTTTCTTCCTTCATGGGTTATCATATAACCAATGTCCTTATTTTAGGGCTAACCCACTTCTTACCACTTTGACCACTTACAACCACTTTTCCACAAATAGTAAACTCTCCACTTCTAGTTGCAATTAATTTATTTTTAATTGTTTTCTTGTTGCAACCACTTAATGCATGACTAACCACTTTGAATGATCAACTTCTTCTAGGAGATTCTATAATAATTTGACTTTTTTGACCTTCTAGGGGATTCTAGACAACATATTAGGATTCTCCAACTTCTCAAGGCCATATCTCCCTAATGGAAAGGAACTGTTTGGCATACCGCATATCACCGGAAATGACACAACATGTAGTGTCCATCGGGAATAGTCTCACAGGAAAATTCATTGATCTTCATTACATTATTCTTCAAACAACTTAGGTTCCCTAACCACATTTCTATAAACTCTCAACCACCTAACCATTTGGAATTTTCAAAGCATCTTCCCATGAGGGATTTCACCATAATGGGACCACTTTGGAGTTCATCAATTCGGTACTTCCTATGAACCATGACAAGACATCAATACATATATAACATCAACACATCAATCCATATATAACATCAACCCACCATACATCATAGATCAATGAAAACACTATGAAACCATGTGACATCAACCCTTTGAGATCAATCTATTGACATCAATGAAAACATAGTATGAGAATATCCACCTTTGGCATTGATGGAAACACCAACATTGATGTCAATACTTAGACATGGAATTGCTCATGCTCCCTCTATGATCATTGATCCTCATCAATGTTTCTATGTATCCCCATTTTACATCAAGGTAAAAGCATGTATACCTTCTTGGGGATTCTCCCCCTGACTAAAGTCTCCTTGGGACTTCTCCTCCTTTCTTTTGCTCCATTATCTTAAAAATATCTCCCCCTTTGGACAAGAGATATCACTTTGATGCAATGTTTATAGCATGGATTCGAATCATCTCTCCTCCTGGAATCATTCTGCTACAACCAATCATGAGAAGAAGAATAACTCCCCCTATGGGTATGTCTCCCCCTATCTTCTCTACAAGATGAAAAATATGCTATCACTGCAATATGCTTCTGCTGCAAATGCTACTTCTCAACTAGAACATAGATCAAATGCTCAAGAATGATATTCTCTTCCTATGATGATCCTTGGATCTCTCCATGCATCAAACTTATGCCATACCATACATCATGAAGAAAATAGATAATCGTGAACAAAGCATCAACCATGTAAATAATGTGCCATACCATGTGCAAATCATGCACCTCAATCATGTACATCAACACCATACAATATACCATAATATCTCATCACTGAAGAGTATGTACCAAAAGTGTACAAATCATATATCAGGATCATCAACAAGTTCCTCTATCAATGTACCATTAACATCCTCAACCATACAACATGACAACCATGTTCCTCAAACAAGTGTCATATCACACATGATATTCCTCTATCATAAACCAAGTGTCACAAGCCAAGAAAATGTATCTTAACCATCACGCATCAATCATGTACCATATACCATCAACAAGTGCATCAACCATGCACCAAATATATATCACCATTGGTACCAATAAAGTGCATTGACCGTGCACCAAACCTCAACAAGATGTACAAAAATAAAAATATCCATATGCATATGTCACATCATCCATAAACCATGTTCCAGTGATGCTATGAGTAAGTGCCTCTAATAAACAACCAAGTCTATACCAATCATGCAACAACTGTAGAACAAGTTATGACTCATCAATGATGTGCAACATCAACGCCTCATCAACTTATCAACTACATGTCCCAATATGTAGCTCAACCATATGCCAAATTCATAAACCAAGACATCCAACAAATATTCATCTAAAAATGCATCACAATATGTATCAATGGAGCTCACTTATGTACTAGTTATGTACTACACATACCTGCCTAAAAAACTATTCACTACAACAAGTACAAGCATCCAATAAAACCGCTAAGCATGTACCCAAATTTTGCCTCAATAGATCATTGATATAACTCTAGCTATCATCACATCAACACGATATGTCCCATAAACAACATTCCATAACTTCACTGAGAAAATACATAACATAACCATAAATGTTTGTTCTAGAAAATACCTCAATCCACACTCTAGGGTTAGTACCATGAATCCAATATATGCATCAATCATATGCTCCCACATTTAACCACATACATTCATCAAACAAGAATATAATCATGAAATCCTAAACCAAACCATGTTGCAACTCATATGTAAACCCCTCTTCTTGAGGATTTTCCCACATGTACATGCCATGTTTCTCAGTCAGATCACGTATGCACGTGACCTTTATATATTTCACCTCACATATGTATGATACTTCTCCCACAGGAGCCCGCATATGCATCAAAGAAAGTAAATATTTCCTGAATATTGACATCATCCTTCATGTTTGGCTATTCAATTCACTTCATTCACATCTAACAGTGTCCCAGCTTCTCAGAACTTGTACTGTGAGATTCCATCTTTTCAACATTGTTTTCCTTCCAAGTTCCATGTGTTCTTCTTTCCCTATTGTATGAAGTACTCCTCATGGATTGTCTCCTTGTGTTCGAACAATCCTAGGATTTGTAGCCAAACCCACTGCAGTTGTAACATCTCATGGAGTGACAATGTGCAACAATGTGTCCCACTTGATTACATCTCCAACATATTAGAATTTTATGGAATCTTCCAACATATCTCTATGCATAATGTATGCAATCGAAATATTTGTAGCCATATTCATTACATGAGAAGTAGTTACTGTTATGG
>SNQJ01S0053792.1:31718-52501 GCA_010110895.2 Picea sitchensis
TTGAGAAAATGACAACTGTAACCTTCCTCTGGAAATTGTTCTTAATAAAGAGTTTGATCTTCCATTACCATGACATGATCATAATATCATCTCGATAACCAAAAATGTGGATAACCGTTACCATTGAAAAAAAATTCATACCTTTGATTTTGTGTCCACATTGAAGGTATCTCTCTTCTGAAATTGCTTTGAGGTGCAATACCTACTTCTTGATATCTTCCTTGCTCTGATATTATGCAGATTTTATTGCTTTTTTCTAGTGCTTGACATGCATCTTTACTTTCACCCTTTGACAATGAGGGACCTGCATCTTGCTTCTTATAAGTACTAGCTTCAGAGTCTATTTCTTCCTTGTTGTATCCAAGACAAAATTTGTCATTTGGTGATCTTTGACTATCTAGGATTTCATCCAATATTGTTGAGATGTCCATGAACTTGATGTGAGTGTTTGAATTCTCTACTTTCCTTCTGAGATCAACAACTTTTGCTTCCATCTTGTGACATGATTCTTCCTTTTCATTTACTTGACTCTTCAATAGTTCCTCTATCCTTTTGGATTCTTCAATTTGGTTCTTTAGATTGACATTAACTTCAAGTCTTTTGCTAATATCATCATCAACCTTCTCCTTTTATTATTCTTAACTAATTATTTCATTCTTTATTTTCTTGATTTCTTCTTCTTTTTATTCTAATTGAATCTTTTTACTTTCTTCTTGTTATTTGAACATTTTCTTTAGTGCTATGGTATTCCTTGTGTAATTTTCTATGGATTCCTTAGTATATTTTTCAAGATACTCAAAAGCAATTGAACCATACCCTATTTCCACTCTAACTTCTTCTAAATCATTCATAATTTTATCTTTTAGATTCAAGAAATCTTCCTCTTCATGTATAAGAAGTGTTAGTTGATTCTACACAAAATAATTCTAGATATTCTTATTCATTTGTAGGAGAACATTCAACTTCATTGCATTTAGGAGTATTGTAATCATAAGATTTTGGAGAGTCTTCACCTTCATTGTCCTTGATGAAATTGTATTCTTTGTCTTGATATACCTTCTCTAGCTTCATCCATAGGTCCTTGGCGAAGGTACACTTTCCTATGATTTCTTTGACAAAACCTGAGTTTCCATTCAAGATGACATTGAATGCTACTGCATTATTCTTCTTTGTTGCAAATTTTGATTGATTCTTTGAGGGAACTGGTCCAACAACAATTGTATTCCAAACACGTGCTCTCTTTTCCTTCAAGTACCATTTCATTTTTATTCTCCGTGTTGAGTAATTTGTCTCATCAAAGAGGGTAAATTCATATACATGTTCATCCATTTGTGTGTCCATGGATATCCTTCAAGATTGTAAGGATTATGATGAAGGCATGCTCTGATACCAATTGTTGGACACACCGACCAAACTGAGAGGGGGAGGGTGAATCAGTGTAGTGCGATTTTTACACTTCTTTCAAAACTTTAGTTAGCAACCACTTAAAAAATATTATTCATTTATACTTAGCTACTTCAATGAAACAACATTCATTAATAATAAAGAACAATAAACCACCACCATAATCAACACAAGGGACACAAGATATATGTGTAATATTTTTGTATTATGTGTCACAGGAGACTACAATATCATGGTTTTATCAGCATCAACTGAAAAGAGAAAAAACTCCAATAAAGTACCAACTCTAAATACAAGACTCAGCTTGCATATCTCAACACAAACTAAGTTGTGAGGATTCCAACCCTCAAGTACAAGACCCAACTTGTAGAAAGAAACCAAACTTCCAACATGTATGTGACCTATTTATTCTTCAGCCTTTGTATGTACGTGACCTTCCTCTACTGCAACATGTGTATGTACTCATCCTTCCCTCTATAAACTTTTGTACACCTTCATTAAACTAGGGAATCCATTCTTTTTCACTTATGAAACTTTCCTGCCTCTGTCACATCCACCAGTAACATGTCACTACATCCAATTAGTCACTGCAACCAACTTGTTTCATACATACATCATCATATAGATCCGAAATCAAGTACAATTAGCTAAAGGGTGTGAGCTATAGGAACCATATCATAACTGTACCATACATGAGAGTGTTGCTCACTCAAACAACCAACCAACATATACCATAACCAAATCACACAACAACCATACCAAGAGTCCTATACATGTCCCTCATGCATGCATCATCATCATAAAAACTCTTCCTAATGATGGACCACATTTGTTTGGTCCAAAACATCGAATAAAAAACTGATGCGATGATTTTGAAAGAACCACCTTAACAGAGATATCCCTCAACCATATCAGAGCTATACCAAACATGAGAGTGTTTCTCACTCAATCAACCAACCAACATCTACCATATCCAAATATCATGATAGATATACAAAGAATTATTCAAGCATTCACCATACCATGAGAAAATCGAAGTATCTAAACAACATATAACCATACCAAAATTTATGTATCAGATATGAACCTATAGAATGATATCATGGGAAATTGCTTTAGACTTCAGGAACCTGTCACTGGCATCTATTCAATATTTTCTTATCATTTTCAAATATATGCACCCTGGCCTTCTTAAAACTACGTATGTACACACCCTGACCGACTGCATCTCACGTACAACTTCATAAAACTAGGGTTTTATGAACCTCCAAAACTTTCACCTTCAAAATTTCTTTCTATCTCAGACTTGCGAAACTTTTGATGCATCCATGAGTACCTGAAATGAACCTTTCACCAAAAATAGATATTCAAAATTCTCACAATATTAATCATCATAAGATACCCTTTATCTCTTATTTATGATCCTCCAAGTAGCTTCCTCTAGGGGTTATCATCTAACCAACTTCCTTTTTTTAACGATAACCCACTTCTAACCACTTTATCCACTTACAACCACTTTTCCTTAAATAGAAAACTCTCCACTTCTAGTTGCAACTAATTTATTTTTAATTGTTTTCTTGTTGAAACCACTTAACCCATGACTAACCACTTTGTCTCGTCAACGTATTCTAGTAGCTTCTATAATAATTTGGCTTATTTGACATTCTAGGGGCTTCTAGAAAACATATGAGGGTTCTCCAACTTCTTAAGACCATATCTCCCTAATAGTGAGGAATTGTGTGACATACCAAATATCACTAGAAATAACACAAGATGTACTATCCATATAGAATAGTCGCAATGGAAAATTCATTGATTTTCATTACATTATTATTCAAACAAACTTGGGTTCCCTAACCACATTACTAGAACTTGTCAGCCACCTAACCATTTGGACTTCACAAAGCATCTTCCCATAAGGGATTTCACCATAAGGGGGCCACTTTGGAGTTCATCCATTTGGTACTTCCTATAAACCATGACAAGACAAAAATCCATCTATAACATCAACACTTCAATCCATCTATAACATCAACACATCAATCCATCTTTAACATCAACCCATCATACATCAATGACAACACTATGGCACCATGTAACATCAACCCTTTGACATGAATCTATTGACATCATTGACAACATAGTATTACACTTTGTTCCTATAGATGAGGAAAAAGATGATGATATTTACAATGTAACTATACTTGAAAAGGAAGAAGAACCCCTTTATGAAGGCTCAAGAAAAAATAATCTCTATAGTATAATTTTGTTGGTGAACTTGAAGGTATTGAGTAGTTGGTCAAAGAATTTTCTCACACAAATCCTAAGGTACGTAATATAATTCCTCACATGTTATATGTGAAGGTTGACTTTATTTTTCTCTATATTTAGTGTCAATTAATGTATAAATTAAGGATGCAATATTTTTTATTACTATTATTTACATTAACTAGTTATTTTTTATGTTGTAGATTGTTAGGGGAATTTTTCTCACCACCATCAAATAATTTACCTCACACATACTGAGAGATGTTTCCATTATGAAAGATATTTGAATAGAGTATCAGGCTATTCATGAATGTGAAAATGATCATATTATTTATTATGGACAGTATGCATAAGAAACGAAATTCCCACAATGTCAAACCAATAGATATTGAACCAATCAAGTTACAAAAAAGGTTCCTCACAAGGTTCTTCTTCATATTCCAATAATTCCACATTTGCAACGATTGTTTAGGTGCCAAAGCATTGCACAGTTTAAGGATTACCATACATGAAATATAATTTAATATGTTGTTATTCAAATTCTTGTATGTGGTTCTGCATTTAGGAACATCGAAGAAATATGGCTAATTTTTTAAGGAAGAACCTTGTAATGTTAGGCTTTCATTGGCAGTTGATAGTGTCAATCCATTTGGTGAGCTCGGGTCTATTTACTCAATGTGACCTATTTTTGTTACAAAAATAACCTTCCTCCTTGGATGGAAATAAAGAGGGAGAAAATATTGTTGGGAATGATTGTTCCAGGTATTTGTTTACAAAATTTGTTTGAACGTTGTATTTTATTTTTCTTATTTGTTACATAATTACTGTAACATAGAATTCTACTGATCATACTTTTATTGACTTATTATTTTAGTACACTTGCATGCAAGTGATCTGGTTATGGTACATTATGATCTCATCTAGATTATGGGTTATATATGATGGTGATAATGTATTGTGACTTACTTTTATTTTGATGTATATGTATTGGTAGATGTTATTGACAATTTTTCTTGAGCGTGCAGGACACATGACAAGTTATGGATGTTGATGGAATCAATGGAATTCCTTGGACTCAGATTGAGTCAGAGCATGGATTGTCTTTTTTTTAGTATTTAATTTTACGCACATGTGACATATGATTTATTGCAATATGATTTATGTATATGGATTATTGACACTGTTTTGTCAGTCGAAGCAGGTTTGGTGATGATTTTTAATCTGAATCACATAAGGAGTAAAGGGGTCATGCAAAGAAACTAGAAATTGAGGGAGAGGTGTGGCAACATCCCTGTCATAGCCTACTACCACTCTTGTCGTAGTCTAAACTATAGGTTAAAAATTACCTAGTTTGATAGGTCCACAATGTCGTGAGGGAAACCTAAGAAAATCTCTCGTGAATATTTTTAAATAGTGTGCAATAAGGCAGAATCCTTGTTCATTAGAATCCCTTAGTGTCTCACAAGGTCGATCAAATAGATTGTTGACTCCAAGGGTTGAACAAAATTCCAAAACTAGTCTAAGCTAAGTGGCACCCTTCGAGCATAAAGGTGTGTCTTGAAGGGCATGTGTAACAGAAATAAATATATAATAATAATAATAAATAACAAATAAAAATAAATAATAATTAATAATTAATAATGAAGAGTTATGACATCCTAATAAAAGGACACATATCTTCATGAAAGGGCACCCTATGTGGGTATATAAGGCCCTTATTTCTCATTGTAATATAATCTCATATCATATTCATTATTCATATTATTATTATCCTATATGAATTCCTGTGTACTATCATATTTATATTGGATATTATTTGTGTGAGAAAACTTTTTTCATGATCTCATTTGGTATCATAGCGACATCTGATCTCGGCCTTTGTCCTTCTAACCTTTGGTTAAAATTGTGTTTCCTTTGGCAACATATCTATTGGTTTTTGGCCGCAACTACAATAATTCTTAAGAGTTTCTTTGAAAATTTGGTTCTTGACCATAATTGACCCTTGCCCATTTGAAGTCTAAAATTTCCTCTATAGAAGACAATATTGAAGAAAAATAAACTATTACCCAAAATTTTAAAAAAAGTAAAACAATTAAAAAAAAAGTAAAGATATTCCTTCCACCTTGCATTGACAAGAGTATTGAAAATAAAGAAGTTGAAGAATGATAAGAAATCACAAAAGGAAAGGTTAGAACAATTTTACAGTAAAGAAGCAATGACTAGTGAAGAAACAATACTTGAACCTATTGAAATCAAGAAGCTTCCAGTTTAAAAAATCCAGACCTCAGAGAAGGGAATAAACACTGATCTAGATGAATTACTAATAGTGTCAAGATTTGAAGAGATATCCAAAACAAAAGATTCAAAAGATAATTGGGTGCATTATCATCATCTGAATCACAAGAGTCATTACGACCAACAACAAAGTCAAGAGGAATATGAACAATGTTCTTTTTACCGACAACTAAACTACAACATTGTAAAGGAACAAATACAAAATTGACAACTTGTATGGAAGCCTGAAATGAGAAGACCTGTTAGAACAATAGATAATCAAGAAGTTCCAATGAAGGTAGATATGGGATGGATCACTCCCCAAAAGATGAAACACATTAGTTTAGGAATTCAAAGGTTATATCATCTTGTTTCGTCGATTTTCGCAGCTACAAGCACAAAATATATTGAGAAAACAATGTGAGCAAGAACAAAAGTTAAGGGGAAGCCTTCAATATTTATGCTTTGAGGACAAATCATGTTAAAGGGGAAGGAAATGTAGCATAAATAAATATAGAATAAAAATAATAAATAAGAAATACAAATAAATAATAAATAATAATTAATAATGAAGAGTTATGACATCCTAATGAAATGATGCATATCTTCATGAAAGGGCACCCTATGTGAGTATATAAGGCCCTTATTTTTCATTGTAATATCATCTCATGTCATATTCATTATTCATATTATTATTATCCTATATGGATTTCTGTGTACTATTCTATTTATATTGGATATTATTTGTGTAAGCGAACTTTGTTCATCTCATCATGTCGCGTAATTAAAACTTGAGTCAATAAAGCCTAGAAAACATTGAAATGGTTAGACCTTGTTACAATAAAATAATTAATTAAACAATGAGTTATAAATTAGAAGCCTAACAAGAGTCTAAGCCTAAGTCTAAATTTAATTAAGGGACTAATAAAAAATATTGAATAAATTAAAATATTTGAGATAAAATCAAATTCTAGGAAAAACGTGAATAAACAAAAAATCTAAAGGTTCGATAAAAATGCACTTGTGTGCATGAAACTAATAAATTGGAATTTAAAATATAAAGAAATAATAATATGAGAGAATATGTGTACACATAGAATAGTATCTAGAGTCAAACTACACTAAGTCTAACTAGAAGAAGACTTATAACCAAGATCTAACTAAGATCTAGTTAGGAGAAACTCATTAAATGAGAAATTGGGGAACTAACGGACAACTACGAGAGAAAATAGGAACACATTGGGGAATGTGAGGGAAATTTGATTTTTAAATAAAATAAAAATGGTAATTACTTGTCCAACTTGGGGAGAGTGTGACAAGTGTGTGAGTGAATTATCATAATTAAATTAAATTAAAAACTTAATTATTTGTGCATGAGGACATGTGTCAAGGGGCAAAATTCTATAAAAAAAAAGGTTTAGAAGGGAAATGGGCTCACTTTGGATAGTACTATTATGCTGCCAAATTTTGGTCAGACTGTGTTTTACTTGTGAGAGTTGGGATTTCAAGCTTGAGAAAGAGTGGAATCTCTTTTTTGTGAGGCAAGATTGGAGCTATTATTTTTTTGGTTATTGGGCTTGTCCCCTTTGCAGCTCGGGGGGCTAAGGGGGAAGAAGAGTACCCATAACATTGGATAGGAGGTATCGGTGAAGTCTTGGATTGGTGGGAAAGAAAGGAAAACGATCTATCCAAGATTGGAATTCATCATCAAATTTACAAATCGTTAGTCACAGTATTTAATTATTTATGTTGTTTGATTCATTGGAATGTAATTTAATTAAAGTAATGCAAACAAATGATCCATTGAATTGTACACATTATAGATTTATGTTAATGAACAACAAAAAACATGTTGTGAACAATATCAATTGACAAGTTGTAATTGAGTTGCATTCCATGGTCTAATCCATTCTTGAAATGCTTTGTTTAACAATTACTTGTGAAAATTATGTATATAAGATTTCTTGGAATGATCGAAGATCAAAAGTATAAAAGAGTCATTTTATAATTCTTCAAACTTTTAGATAAGTGTTATCTCTGTACCAAAACTGATTGAAATTTTTCTGCGTTAATGTTGAATGGAATAAAAGGTTATTATTCATTGAATTTCTAATACTTGTATGGATAAAAAATCATTTATTTATGTAGTGGTATATTTTCCTTACCTCCAATGGAGTAGATAACTTCCACTTCGTGATCACTCCTCTGCGAATTAAATGTTAAATATGGCAACAATTCTTATTTTATAGGTGTATAACGTGTTTTATGTTGTAACTTAAGGGTCGTAGAGTTAACATTATGGTGCTTAGACTAACAATTGATTTTTGATAACGCTAGAAATCTTTTACAGGTGATAAGAATCCCAATAAAAATCTTGTTGATTTAGTTATTAGATTCCTTACTTATGTTCAACTCTTAGAGAATTTATGTTATGAGTGACCTTAGCATATTCTTGTATATTCTTAGTGAATACATAGTAGACAAAATCTAGTGAAGTTTTGTTGAAATTCCAGGCCCATTGCATGTCAAGTTTGGACAAAATAACATTAATTTTAAGATAAATTTGTTTAAACCTTTCACTGTCGCAAGAGGACTTTTGTTTAAGCTTTTCACTGTCGCAAGCGGACCTCGAAATTCTTTATGTTTTTCTTCGATATAGTTGGGGAAGATCTCCTGGAAATGGAGGAAGAGACAAGAAGGCGAGGAGCTATAGCAAGTGGTCTAAATGCAACTTTACTAGCTTTAATTCCAAAGGCGAATAATCCATCTTTCTTTGATGATTTCCGTCTGATTTCTCTCTGCAATCTTTGCTACAAGATAATCACTAAACTAATTGCCAATAGACTAAAACCTTTTCTCTCTATTTCTATCTCCTTCGAGCAAATGGTCTTTCTTCAGAACATGCGCATTCAAGATGCTTTAGAAAAAACCCATGAAACCATTCATAGTATTAAAAATAAAAGGAAAATAGCCTTCATCCTCAAACTAGATTTAAGGAAGGCTTTTGACACTATTGAATGGGACCATCTGAGACTGATTTTGCTGAAAATTGGAGTGGGCTTTCCAATGACTAACTGGATTATGTCTTGTGTCTTGTCCGCCTCCGTTGTTGTTTTAATTAATGGGGAAACTACTTAATTTTTCAAGAGTGGTAGGGGAATTAGGCAAGGATGCTCACTCTCCCCCTTACTTTTGATTTTAGTCATGGAAGGCCTCATCTTGATGCTAAAAAATAGTTTGGAGGAAGGTACCATTTTAGGCATAAAAGTTACAAGATTGATCAAATTTCTTCATATCTTATTTGTAGACGACGTTGTAGTTATGTCAAAAGAAATTTTCCCCGATTGGAAGGAAATCCTCAGTCTTATCAATATTTTATGTGATGCGGCCGGTCTCTCAATCAATCCAACAAAAACCTTCATTTATTTTGAAGGACTCTCTAAGGAATAATTGATTCCCTTTAAATATATGTTCCCTTCTAGCTTTTGTGCACTTTCAGTTGGTTTTAAATATTTGGGCTACTTTCTCAAGACATGCCCTCAAAGAGCCTCCGACTGGGATTGGTTTGTTACAAAGATATCAACTAAAATTGGAAATTGGTCTCACAAGTGATTATCGTTGGGGGGGAGATATGTTGTGATCAAAGCAGTACTGGAAATCCTGGAAGTTTATTGGATGACATTGGAATTGATTCCAAAGTCTATTTTATCAAATATTAGAAGAACGATTTTCAATTTCCTCTGGAACGCCCATTCAAAGACACATCACTTCCATATTTGTAGCTGGGAATTACTCTCTAGACCGAAAAAAAGAGGAGAGTGGGGTTTTAGAAACCTATTCCACTTTAATACAGCCTTAATTTCAAACTCTCTATGGAAATTTCTCACTCAGGACAGTCTCTGGCATCTCATTTTATTCGGTAAATACCTTCAAAGTTCCTCTCCTTCATCCTGGATTAGAAGGAAGACTTTCAACACAAATGAGGTTTCTATATTCTGGTCCAGCCTCATTCGAACTGTCCCCATCATCCTCAATGGATCGGTTGGCTTCCAGACACAGGATACCAAATCCTTGTTGGTAGAGACCAGATATAAAGCATGGGCGATCACAACTTCCTTCATTCTGAAACCATCACTCTTTTAAATCAAAATTCTTTTATGGTTCTGGCTCAAGAAAAAAAAGGTAGAGATCCGATCAATTTGGCGGATACCTAGAAGTCTAGGGCAGATCTCGGTTTGTCAGGTTTCCATGGGGCCGACTAGAATAATTATATCTCCTCTTTATACTTAACCAGGGTTTCACTCAATGATCAGTCCGAAGACACATTAATCTGGATAGGAGGTGACTCATCTGGAGTCATTTCGGTCAAGAATTTCTACGCAACAATCATATCAACTTTGGCATTTCAGTTTTCTCAAGGTTGGCGACTTCAAATCTGGAAATGGAAGCTTCCCTTAAAAATAATATTATTTTTCCTTTTGTCTATGTAGAACCGGATTCTGACGTGGGATAACCTTCTAACAAAAGGTTGGAATGGCCCAAGTCTTTTCGCCCTCTAAAAACAGTCCTTTGAAGCTATCACCCATATTTTTATAAAATGCACCTTCACAAAAGAGGTTTGGGCGAACCTCCAAATTATAACAAAAATGAATTTAAATTGGAGCGGTTGAACCCTTCTCGATTGTATGAACTCCTGGATAGCGTTTAAAAGTTGGCCCAAAAGACTTTTGGTGTTGATGTGTTGGCACACCTGGAATCAAGGAAATGCTTCACTGTTCGAAGACAAATTACCCTCGGCTTCGACAACTTCTCACAAAGTGATAGTAGACTTAAACAACTTTTCTCCTGTCATTAAACCTCCGATATTCAAACAAAACAATTTTTGGAAAATGACCGGGTTTTCATTAGCCTTTTTTTATGGTGCATCAATTGAGGGTGGTTCTATGTGTGGCACTGGGGGAACCATCAAGATTGACAACTCACATACTTACCATTGGTATTTCAATGGAGGAGAGGGCATGAACACAAAAAAAGAGTTAATAGGTGCTTGGGCTTCACTAATTATGGCAAGAATTCTGAATATTCAATATATTCAAATTATGGGAGACTCAAAAGTCATTATTGACTGGATCAATCTTAAAGGGAAACTGAATGCATTAAATTCCGAAGGTTGGAAAAGAAGGATTAGAGAACTCCTCGACACTTTCAAGGGCACTAGTTTTCAACATAATTTTAGGCAATCTAATCAACAAGCATATCTTTTATCAAAGCATGCCCTCTCGAAGACAACTGGGAGACTCACTTATTTTTCTTGGGATGGATCCACTGCTCGACAACTCCAGCATGTGATCTTCTCCTAGATCCCATCCTCTTCTTAGTGATCTCTCTATTTCTTCTAGATTTCTGCATCAGTATGATCCCTCTTCTAGTATCAAGAAGTTTTCTCATGTTCTCTTTAGTTTTTGAAATCTAATTGTTGGTTTGAGGTAGGGGCTCTAAGATGTCAGTTTTTTTTTTTTTTTTTCTGAACTATTTGTTCCTTTTTGTTCCTTACTGGAGGTCACTTTGAGTGATTAGTACCTGCTTTCTAGATTCTTGGAAGATGTAATTAAAATTATTAATATAATTTTGAGCGAATTTCTTATTGGAAAAAAAAAGCTCTTTAATATTCAAAAAAATTTGTATAAACCTAAACGACGCATTATAACCATTGGGATTTTCATCTTGGAAAGTTCAATTAAGACCTATATCAACAATAGAACTGGGTTAGTCTATTTATTTATGTCTCTTGTTGGTCAGATGGCTGATAATAGTCGTATTGGTTAATAAAACAGTTCTTTAACTAGTGGAAATTACGCCTATGTGGCACTACAAGTTCATTGGTTTCTTTCCATTTTACATAGGCAAATTTAATAGTGCTTATCGCCTTGATACCACAACATTAAATTATTAAAACCCAAATGATTATCCTGAATATTCGTAGACATAAGTCCTTCTAAGTGAAACCCCTGATGTTTATTGTTGATTATACGATACCCACACAGAGTTCTTCTCATTCTTTGAAGGTCATTGACTTGAGGTTGATTAGTAATATTACTAGATGTAAAACACACACACACACACACACACACACACACACACACATATATATTATGTCGCATACTTAAGAAATTCTACTGTTGTAATTAGTAGATCAACGTTATCAAACTATGATTCGGTAGAACTAACTTTTAAGATTCATCATTAAATTGTAATCTCTATTCTTAATCAAGGTAACTCCAAAGATATCCACACATGTCAGATATGGATAGTTAGTTTACAATTTAATGAGTATTATTTCAACCTTTCCTTGATGACGCTTGAATTTTCAAAAGATATAATTATAGATTTTACTTAGAATAATAGTTAATAATTATAGTATCCTTATATGCAGGGATGATTTTAAGGATGGAATTTTGTTTTAAAATGTAGAAACCTTGGCGAATCTTACTAATCCTTCATATGCCAACTATAAATGTTTGGCGATATTTTTGTAAAAATATTCAAATTTATAAGGATTTAATATAGTTTTTATAAAATTTTGATGATTTTTAAGGTAAAATAATTTTATCCTATAGAATTTGGGTGAATCATTTTTAAAATAGTGAATCTCAGTTTTGTAAAAACCATGAAAAATTATCCCATGAGCGAAATTTAGCCCCTAAAATCATCCATGCTTATATGAATATCTTAAATATATATCCAGTAATATAATTATGATAGGGGAAATATGACTCTACTACAATATCGTAATCTTATGATAGGTCTTTACTTAATTAATCTATTGTCTTAAACATATCTATATTTCATTATTATTACAATAATATTATCATGTGTCTCATAAGCCTTTGTTTATGAGTTTGAGATAATGTGTTAGGCCATGACCAATTTTTCCAAGATTTAATCTATGATTTAATTAAGGAGTATACGATCAATCCGTTAGTAATGATCGAGTTACAGTCATGGAATTAGTATATTCTAGTATTAGTTTAGTAGAATATATATATATATATATATATATATATACACACACACACACTAAACTAATAGTTGAATCTACTTTGAATTATATGTATACGACTAATTGATATTAATAATTTGACTTCAAATAAAAATTACATTATCAATGACTAATGATATCTATTGATATATGAGACCTTTATCAAAGAATTCTATGCAAGAGATTAGTAAAGTTAGCAATAAGAGAAACTATTGTATGTTGTTTCATATGTAATTAATTATTATTATATGGTTAAACTGACTATTTCTTGAATTCTATGTATATGTTATGGAAGTCCTTAAGAGAATTGAAGTAAAAATATTAAGATAGGAGTAATTACTATCCTCTATTATCACATTTAGATATCAAGTTAGAATTGAATTAATTCATGATGTTAATGTATCAATATTTTTAAGGGATGTGGATTCATTATTTCAGAGCATGATTGTAAAAATACTTATGTACTGATGAGTTCTATATATATGGCTTATCTATTGATAATTAAGGATTAATTAATTAGCATAGATCATCGAGTACTAACTAACTAGAGGACTCATTGTAAGGATTCCCTACCTTCTCTTGAAGTATATATTTTGTCATTCATCATAATAAATTGTTATGCCATGTTCTTTCACAATTGCATTGGAGTGTTGCTAAAGGAATGTTGAAGCATGGTATATTATTATGTTGTGTCTTGAAAAATTATGGTTAAAAATTATCGTTGTGCAAGTCTTGGATTTTGATTTGGTTAAAGTGGTGGGAATTAGATATATCCTTTTTCCTCAGAACAATTGCTATTCCTGAGACCTTAAATGGTCAAAATCAATCGGATGAATCCTGAACTTGAGCATTGACTGTGTGTCTTGGAGGTGCTAACCTTGTAGGGTAGGTTGGCTGGCTAGACATATTTTGTTATCTTTATGTGATATGATTGATCTATTAGTAACAATGATGTTGTATATGATTCTTGTTGTGTAGTGATGTAGATGCGAATATAATGTGTAATATTGACGTATGTTATTGTCGCATATCACTTGTTCTAATTGATGTTTTAATAAACAATTTACCACTATTGTAATATTTACATTTATGTCATAACAGAGGGATCGCTACATATGGTATCAAAATGGGTTCAACCCTGTGACATTGGACCATTACGCCTTCCACCGTGTTAAATAAATGATTAAAGATGTATCACTAATAAATTTTGAATTTGTCCATGAAGGTAATCATGGTTAGAGGATGCAAGGGAAGTATACCTCATTGCCCGGGAGGAAGAATTCATAATCATCCAATAGTATCCACGCCAGATAGATCTAACCCTCTGGGAGATGAGAAAAATACTAAGTAGGAGTAGGTTTTTGTGGGATATGTGGTAGGTATGATGAGATCCTTCCAGAGAATGTCAGAGTTGTTGATCAACCTCCTGGATCGAGATTAGGGTAGAGCATCTATGCCTAATGAGGATTCACAACGTGCTCCAACTGGTACTATTAGTATACACAAAGAAATCAAGAAGGTGAATTTTTCTTAGTTTCGTGGTGCCATTGATGGCTTAGCCACTGAGGTATGGCTAGAGAACATGGTAATGTGCTTTGCACTTCATAATTATACCTCCAACATGAAGGTATGCATGGCGATCTTCCAATTGAAAGTGACTTCTCTACTTCGGTGGACGACACTCCTACCTCAATTAGACATGATCGTTAAAGACGTGTCTTGGGAATTGTTTGAGGAACGATTCCAGGAGAGGTACTTGTCGGAAGAATTCATTGAGAGTTCAACTTAATGAGTTCAATACCTTAGCAGGATCACAGACTACTAGGACAACAACTTTTACTTCAGGTACCAGGAGCACTCGAACGAAGACTAGATGATGGACATGTGGAAAGCCACATTACCAGGGATATTGTTTGATTGAGAAGGCAAAAGAGGCCAAATCATTAGGACCCACTACAGTTGAATATTTGGGCAAGGGCCACACGATACATGAAGTGGTTAACAAGTGCCAGGCCGAGCACCAGTCCATTGTGCTTGATATGTCAGGAATGATCATTGATCAAACATTTAGTATTTTGATAGAATCAATAGCTACAGATAGATTTATTTCTAGTGCAGCGCTACAGAGAATTAAGGTAAAGGTAGTCGAGCAAGACAAGTTCAGACACGTAGAAATGGAATTGGGTGACAAAAATAAAGTCAGAGGAAAGGTTATGGGTTGTAACATTAAATTGGGATATTTTATAACAAAGGCCAACCTATACATCATGATATTTGGATATTATGACATAGTGATAGGAATGGACTAGTTGGAATCACATGATGTGATACTTAACTCTAAGAAAAAATGATTAAGTTTGATGGATGATTTTTGGCAGAGTAGAGTGATGGTAGGAAGAAACTAGGGGGTGTCTCTGAGGTTTATTTATTCCCTACAATTGTATAAAAGTATGCACAAGGGGTGAAAATTATATGCAATCTTAGAGCTAAATAAAAAAGGAGAGGTGGAAGGATTATAAAACCTTTTGGTAGTAGACGTGTTTGTTGATGTCTTTCCTAAATAATTACTAGGTTTTTCACCAGAAAGAGAATTTTAGTTTACCATAGTTCTAAAACTTGGAACTAAACCTATTGCAAGAAATGCGTACCAGATGTTGACACCAGAATTGCAGGAGTTTTTGGATTTAGGAATTATACGTCCAAGTGTGTCGTCATGGGGTGCACCAATAATTTTTGTTACAAAGAAGGATGGGTCGTGGAGGCTTTGTATTGACTACTGTCAATTGAAAAAATCTATGATCAAGAACCAATATCCTTTACCAAGGATTGGTGATTTTTTTGATCAGATGAAGGGAGTGATGGTGTTTTCAGAGATTGACTTGATATTTGGATATCATCAATTATGGATTAAGGAGGAATATATCCCTAATATTGTGTTTAAGATGAGATTCATACACTATGAGTTTACAGTTTTGCCTTTCGGTTTGACGAACGACCCAGGGGTATTCATGAGCTTGATGAATGGGGTATTTCATGAATACCTAGACAAATTTGTTCAAGTATTTATTGATGACATATTAATTTATTCTCAGATGAAAGAAGAGAATGTTGAACACTTGAGTTTGGTCCTACAATTTCCAAGAGAAAAAAAATTGTATGGGAAGCTATCGAAATGTTCATTTTACCAATTGAAGATTCTTTACTTGGGACATATCATATCTGGTGAAGGTATCACTATGGATCCAGTGAAAGTAGAGCCTATAATGGAATGGTCATCACTGAATAATGTAGAAGAAGTACGTAGTTTTATGGGTTTAACAGGATATTACCGACGATTCGTTGAAGGTTTTTTGAAGATAGGAAATCCAATTACAAAATTGGAGAAGAATAAAAATAGATTTGTATGGATCGAGAAATGCGTGGAATAATTTCAAAATATCAAAGAATTGTTAATGAAATTGTCGATACTAAAGGTCCCGGACATGGAAAAATAATTATTGGTATGCACGGACGCATCCAAGGAAGGTTTAGGTGGAGTTTTGATGCCAGACGGTCAAGTGATTGCTTACATTTCAAGGAAATTGAGAAAGCATGAGGAAAACTATGCAATGCATGACTTGGATTTATTAGCAATTGTATATTTCTTGAGAGTATGGAGACATTATTTGATTTGACAAAAATTTTAATTAAACACAGATCACTTTGGGTTGCAACATATATTTACATAGAGTGACTTGAACATGCGACAAAGGTGTTGCTAGGAATTACTCAACAAATATGACTTTGAGATTACTTACATTAAAGGAATGGTGAAAAAAGGGGCAGATGTGTTGAGTGAGAGACCACACATATTCTCGGTAATACCTATTAAGACAAATCTTCGAGAAAAGATTATAAATTTACAGATAGACAATGAATGGTATAAATAAGTTAAGGATAATATTGGACAAAATACCATGATGATACCGAAGTTTGAAGGCTATTATTTAGACAATGACAAATTTTTGAGATATAATGGAAGAATTTACCTATCGCCTAATGACGAATCAAGAAGTTTGATCTTAAGAGAATCTCATCGAGCAGTATACATGGCACATCCGAGAGTCACGAAGATGAAGGTAGACCTTAATCCTTTATTCTTCTGGAAAGGAATGAAATCAGACATAGTTAGTTATGTGGTGATATGTTTAGAATGTCAACAAGCGAAGGTTGAGAATAGACGTCCAACAAGATTGTTACAGCCACATGTTGTTCCTGAATCGAAATGGGAATTCATTTCGATACACTTTATTGTTGGATTCCCACTGAAGAAAAGGAGACATGATTCAATCTTTGTGGTACTTGACACTTTGACGAAGAGTGCACACTTTATTCCATTATGTACAACATATTAGGTGCTAGACATAGCTAGAGTGTTTGTTAGCGATATTGTGAGGCGACATGGAATTACAAGAAATATCATATCTAATCGTGGATAGGTGTTTAAATGACTATTTTGGACTAGTTTTCAAGAGGCCTTGGGAACACAACTCGATTTTAGTATAGTGTATCACCCAGAGACAAACGAAAAAACAAAAAGAATGAACCAAGTATTAGAGGATATGTTGTGTATGTACGTAATGGATCAATATAAACTTTGGGAAGACTTCTTTCCATTGGTAGAGTTTGCATACAACAATAGTTACCATAGTACGATTAAGATGGAATTGTTTGAGTTTATTTATGGGAAACCATGTCATACGTTCTTGAGTTGGGATCGATATGAGGATAGGGTCCTGGTAGGACCATAAGTAATCCAAGAAATGGAAGAATAGATTAAAATGATAAGAAAGAGGAGTAGATAAGTGTGGGATCAACATAAGAGTATTATTGATGTGCATCGCATTGACTACAGTTATGAGGTTGGTGACAAAGTTTTCTTGCAGGTAAAACCACACAAGAGTTCGATCAAGTTTGGGAAGGGTGTTGAAATGTCTCTTAGGTTTGTGGGACCTTTCAAGTTTGTGGAAAGGAAAGGACCCATGTCTTATCGACTAGCCTTGCTTGATTCTTTGAGGCATATGCACAATGTATTTCATGTATCTATTTTATGACATTATATTAGTAATCTGTCACATGTTATTGGCATGAGTTCTTTGCATGTGTCAGACGAGGGTGCTCTCATGGCATAGCCAATATGCATTCTGGACCATCACATTTGACTCCTACAATGTTGAATAGTTGATCAGGTCAAGGTCCAGTGAGACAACTATAGTCCACACTCGACTACCTGGGAAGACGCATACGAGATGCGTCAACAATTTCCTTACTTGTTTTATAGATTAGACACATAGATATATGTCAAAAACATTTATTTACTTGCATTTATTTAATGTACAAACTTTGGGATGAAGTTTAAAATGAGAGGGGGTGTATGTAACATCATGTTCTACTGAGCACACTTTTATTGACTAATTCTTTGAGGACACTTGCGTGAAAGTGATCTGGTTCTGGTACATTATGATTTTGTTTCGATTATGGGTTATATATGATGATGATGATGTATTGTGAATAATTTTTATTTTTATGTATATGTACTAGCATATGTTATTGATGATTTTTCTTGACTATGTAGGACATATGGCAAGTTATGGATGTTGATGGCATCAATGGACTTCTTTGGACTCTGGATTGAGTCAGGGAGTGGATTGTATTTGTTTGATTATTTCATTTTATGCACATGCGACATACGATTGATTGCAGTGTGATTTATGTATCTGGATTATTGACACTATTTTGTCAGTGGATGCAGACTTAACGATGCTTGTTAATCCGAATCACATAAGGAGTAAAGGGGTCATGGATAGAAACCATACATTGAGGGAGAGGTGTGGCAACATCCCTATCATATCCTACTAGCACTATCGTCATGGTATGAACTGTAGTTTAAGAATTACCTACTTCGAGAGGTCCACGATGTTGCGAGGGAGGATTGAGATAGTCGCTCACGAATATTTCTAAGGGGCGCACAATAAGGAATAATCTATATTCCTTAGAATCCCTTAGTGCCTCAAAAGGTTGACCGAATGGATTGTTGAATACAAGGGTTGGATAAACTTCTAAAACTAGTCTAAGGCAAATGGCACCCTTGGAGCATGGAGGTACGTCTTGAAGAGCATGTCACGTAATTAAAACTTGAGTGAATAAATCTAGGTGGCCTAGAAAACATTGAATTGATTAGACCTTATTAGAATAAAATAATTAATTAAATAGTAAATTATAAATTAGAATCCTAAAAAGAGTCTAATCCTAAGTCTAAGTTTAATTAAGGGTCTAATAAAAAATATTTAATAAATTAAAAGATTTGAGATAAAATCAAATTCTAGGAAAAAGGTGAATAAAAAAAAAAATATAAAGGTTCGATAAAATGCACATGTGTTCATGAAATTAATAAATTGAAATTTAAAATAGAAAGAAATAATAATATGAGAGAATAGGTATACACATAGAATAATATCTAGAGTCAAACTACACTAAGTGTAACTCGAAGAAGAATCCTAATCAAAATCTAACTAAGATCTAGTTAGGAGACACTCATTAAATGAGAAATGTGGGAACTAAGAGACAACCAAGAGCGAACATAGGAACACAATGGGGAATGTGAGGGAAATTGGCTTTTTAAATGAAATAAAAATGGTAATTACTTGTGCAAATTGGGGAGAGTGTGAAAGTGTGTGGGTGAATGATCATAATTAAAGTAAATTAAAAAGTTAATTATTTGTGCATGAGGACATGTGTCAAGGGGGGAAATTATATAAAACAAATGGTATAGAAGGGAAATAGGCTCACTTTTGATAGTACTATTATGCTGCCATATTTTGTTCACACTGTGCTTTACATGTGACAGTTAGGATTTCAAGCTTGAGAAAGATTGAAAGCTCTTCCTTGTGAGGAAAGCTTGGAGATATTGTTTTTATGGTTATTGTGCTTGTATCGTTTGCGGCTCGGGGGTATATGGGGAAAGACGAGAACCCCTAGCATTGGTTGGGAGGTACTGGTAAAATCTTAGATTGATGGGAAAGTAAGGACGTCGATCTATCCCAGATTGGAATTCATCATCAAATTTAAAAATTGTTGGTCACGATATTTAATTATTTATGTTGTTTGATTCATTGGAATGTAATTTAATTAAAGTAATGTAAACAAATGATTCATTTATATTGTACATATTATATATTTATGTTAATGAATAGTGGAAAACATGTTTTTGTGAATAGTATCAATTGACAAGTTGTAATCGAGTTGTATTCAAGGGTGTAATACATTCTTGAAATTATATGTTTAACAATTACTTGCGAAAATTTTGTGTATAAGATTGCGTGGAATGACCGAAGATCAAAAGTATAAAAGGGTCATTTTATAATTCTTCGAACTTTTAGATAGGCGTCATATATATTATGTCTTATACTTCAAAAATTATGTTGTTGTAATTAGTAAATCGACGTTATCAAACTATGATTTGGTAGAACTAACTTTTAAGATTCATCATTAAATTGTAATCTATTCTTACTCGAGGTAACTCCAAAGATATCCATGCGTGCGAGTTATGGATTGTTAGTTTACAATTTAATGAGTATTATTTCAACCTTCCCTTGACGATGCTTGAATTTTCGAAAGATATAATTATAGATTTTACTTAGAAGAATAATTTATGCTTGAATTTTCGAAAGATATAATTATAGATTTTACTTAGAAGAATAGTTAATAATTATAGAATCATTATATAAATATCTTAAATCTCTCAAGTGATATAATTATG
>SNQJ01S0053792.1:52511-69470 GCA_010110895.2 Picea sitchensis
TGTGTATGTGACTAATTGATATTAATAATTTGAGTTCATATAAAAATTATATAAGTTTCTAGTGGTTAATTACATTATCAATGACTAATGATATCAATTGATATGTCATACTTTTATCAAGGAATTCTACTCAAAATATTAATAGAGTTAGAAATAAGAGAAACTATGGTATGTTGTTTCATATGTCATTAATTATTATTATCTGGTTAAAGTGACTTTTTCTTGAATTCCAGGTATATGTTATGGAAGTTTTTGAGAGAATTGAAGTAAAAATATTAAGATAGGGAGTAATTACCATTCTCTATTATCACATTTAGAGATCAAGTTAGAAATGAATTAATCCATGATATTAATGTACAAATATTTTTAAGGGATGTGGATTCATTATTTTAGATCATGATTATAACCATACTTGTGTACTGATGAGTTTTATATATATGGCTTATCTATTGATAATTAATGATGAGTTTTATATATATGGCTTATCTATTGAATTAAGGATTAATTGATTATAGTAGATCATCAAATACTAATTGATTAGAGAAATGATTGTAAGGATTCCATACATTCTCTTCAAGTAGATATTTTGTCATTCATCATAATAAATTGTTATGTCATGTTCTTGCACAATTACATTGGAGTGTTGCTAAACGAATGTTAAAGCATAGTATATTATTATGTTGTGTCTTGAAAATTTATGGTTAAACATTATCATTGTACAAGTATTGGATTTTGATTTGGTTAAAGTGGTGGAAATTAGATATCTCCTTGTTCCTCAGAACAGTCGTCAGTGTTGAGACCTTGAATGGTCAAAATCAATCAGATGAATCTTTGTCTTGAGCATTCATTATGTGTCTTGGAGGTCCTAACCTTGCAGGATAGGTTGGGTAGGTAGACATATTTTTTTATCTCTATGTGATATTGTTGATCTATTAGTAACAATGACATTGTATATGATTCTTTTCGTGTAGTGATGTAGATGAGAATAGAATGTGTAATATTGATGTATGTTATTGAACATCATATCACTTGTTCCAACTAATGTTTTAAAAAAACAGTGACCACTATTGTACTCATTTACATTTATGTCGTAATGAAGGGATCGTTACAATTAATTATATATATACAAGGTAGTAATTATGTGTAATTTCACCCAATTAGGTAGGTACCATGTTGAAAGATATGAATGCATATATTGAGCCTCTTGTTGACGATCTACTAAAGTTATGGGCTGGAATCACTATGTATGACATCTCTAGACCAATAGGGAAAAACCAATTTCAATTCCATCGAGTACTTACATGGAAAATTCATGATGCTCGAGGGATAACAGATTTTTGTGGTATGAAGCATATTGATGAACTTTAAATAGTATATACCTTTATGAAAATATGATGCATTCTTCTTAAATATAAATTCCTTGTTATATAAATAACATTGGAATTAATCCATATCTTGCAAGTCTTCAAACAAAGGGTAAATTTGCATGTCCTGTTTGTTTTCCTATGATGAACTCGCGTCGTTCAAGAAGTCAAGGAAATGAGGTATTTGATGAGTATAGGAACTTCCTCTTTAAGAACCATAGGTATTGAACTATAGAAAAACATCTTTTCAATTTGAAAGAAGAGACTAGAATAAAACCACGAAGAATGGCACCTCACCTATGGAAGTTGGAATATAATAGAAAGCGTCAAGGTAAGCATTTAGTCTATGTCTCATATATAATAATGTTTTACAATTTTAATTTGTATTGAATTCTTTTTATTGCGTCCAACAATTATTGTTGTAATCTCATTAATTATTTTTCATAAATGTCATCAAGGAATTAATGGGCTTCCACAGGGAATGAAAAGTTACCCTGTACAATTCAATATATTTCCCTACTATGAGAACCTACAAATATCTCATTTGTTTGATACAATGCATATCGGGAAGAATGTAACAGAAATGTTGAGAACAATTATAGATGGAAGGACTGAAAAATAAAAATTGTCAAAATTTGTACTGAAATTCAGGAAGCCAATCATGCACTACAAATTGTGATTTATT
This sequence comes from Picea sitchensis, assembly GCA_010110895.2. Classification (NCBI taxonomy): domain Eukaryota; kingdom Viridiplantae; phylum Streptophyta; class Pinopsida; order Pinales; family Pinaceae; genus Picea; species Picea sitchensis. Next base: position 54,561 of record SNQJ01S0053792.1, read on the forward strand.
CAAATATCAATGGACACCAAAATAGTCTTCATATTTATTTAGAGGGAAGGAAATCAATTTTTTTAAATAGGTCATTCAAAAAATAAAAATTCCCATGGGATTTTCTTCAAACATTAACGAAGAAAGGTGAATTTGGTGGGGTGAAAAATCATGACTTACATACCTTCATTAAGGTAATTATTTTGGATGTAGATTTCTATATTGGTAAATATACAAATTTTTAGTATTATAGTATGATTTTATTTTCCTAAAAATTAATGATCCGTTTGTTGTTACAATATATTCTGCCTCTTCTCTCCTTGACAGCTTTGACAACAATGTACAACAAGTTATATATGATCTTGGAAAATACATGAGGTAAACATTAATGATTTATATGAAAAATTGTTGTTAATCAACTTTTCGACATCTATTTTACTTTCAATGTATACACATTGTTGAAACCTATGACCTTATTTTTTATATCATGTGTAGGTGGTTGTCATTTAAATAAATCCATAAATAAGATATAAATATTGGAGGAGAGAAATTCCTCGGCTAATGTGTGAAACACAAAAGTATCTACCTTCGAGATTTTTCAATTCACAAGAACACTACCTCATACACCAAGTTGAGGAGCTTGAAATGTGTGGACCTATACACACAAGGTCAATGTGGATGGTGGAGAGGCACTTGAAGTCATTGAAGGATTTTGTTAGACTGAGAGAACATCTTGAGGGATCTATGGTGTAGGGATCTATGGTATATCAATCGTTGGTGCATATTAGTCAATATCTTCCTAAATTAGCAACAAAAATCATGAAGGTGCCATGGATTTGGGATCTCAATTCCATTAACAAATTTGAAGCAAAGGTATTCTTCGGGAAAGGTAGAATGAGGAAAGTGAAATCTAATTAGATGGTAGATATATATAATACTTTGCATTAATACTGATTTGTTTCTATATTTTACTTATTTAGGTTTTATTTAGCTTCCATGATCAACTATTACTCAATATTTATTCTAATTAGTAATTTTTTATTTTTTTTCCATAGGGATGAGCTACATTTATAAATTGCAAACAATCTTGATTGGATGAATGTATGGATAGATAGATGTATACAATGTAATGGTAGTTTATCATGGGAATGGGTGGCTACTTTGTTTAAAGAATATCATCGTAATCAAGTTACCAATCTTACTCAGAGGGAAAGTGATTTAGAATATGGTTTAAAATATAGAAAGGAAAGCATATTATTCACCCACATCATGTTTTAGTTTTTTTTCCAATATATTAATCTATGTGGTGTGCTTTTTTATAAATTTTTCCTAAGTCTAAATACGTTTATTCATTGACAAATATGATTTTTTTACATGTGGGGCATATTTTAATTTAAATACCACAAGGCTATATAGCATAGTGACTATAAATTTCACATCAAAAAGTTGGATGAAAAGAAGAAAACCTTTGATTTTGGGATAATTGCAGTCTTTCAAGTGACTAATGTTTCCTCTACAAGTGACAGGCATCCAATAGTATTTTAAAATAGATAATATGTGTATTTGAATGATATAATCAAGTGTGACTTTAATTCCTTCAAATTAGTTATGTTCGAGGTCAAATGGCACAGGTTACAAATGAATGGATGTGATCCCAAAAGAATTGTTATTGAGCATGAAAATGGATTTAGAATGGTTCATACAAGGAAATTTGATCTGGGTACAAAAATTTATGCTCTTCCATGACAATGTGAGTAGGTCTTTTATTCATAGGATCCATTTAAAGCAGATTAGTCGCAAGTTGTCATCTATGATCCAAGAGGAAGGCCTATAAAGTATAATGTACTGGAAGAATATGATATTGAAGAAGAAGAAGAATATGCAGAGGAGCATGAGGTAGGTGTACTGTCAGATAAAGAAGTAAAAGAAGTTGAGCCATATGTAGATGACAATGTTGATCTTGGTAATGATACTGAAAACAATATTATCGAAAATTACATTGATGACGATGCTGATATGGCTAATCCTTTCAATGTAAATTTTGAACCAGATGATACATATGTAGAGTTGGATGATGAGGAAGATGATGAATGATACTGCATAAATGTTGAAATGTAGGAGGTATGCGATTATATCTTTTATATGATTTATTCTCTTTAAAATATTTATTTATATGGGTTAATCATCATCGTCCTTATCATCATTATCTTCATCATCGCCATTTTCACAGTCATCATCATCATCATCATCATAGTCGTCATCATCGTCTTGATCATCATTTTCGTAATCATCCTTATTGCAATTGTCATGATCAAATTCATATCATCATCATCCTCATCATCGTTGTCACCACTAGTAATAAAAAATGTTGTTTTCCTACTCCTCATCATCATCGTGATCTTCATTCTCATCTCCATCATCAACATTGTCATCATCATCATCATCATCATCATCATTGTCATAGTCATTGTTTTCATCATAATTAACATTGTCGTTGTCGCATTCATTGTAATCAACATTGTCGATGTCCTAATCCTCCTCCTCCTCCTCATCATCATCAATATTTTCATTGTCATCATAGTACTCATCATCATTATTTTCATCTCATCGTCATCATGATAATTATCATCATCATTGTCATCATCATGATCATTATCCTCATCATCGTCCTCATCATTCTTTTCCTCACTGTCATTGTCACAATTTCCATCGTCATCGTCATCGTCATTGTCATCATCTTCATCGTCATTTCCATGGAAATGATCATCATCTTCATCATCATGATTGTCATCATCATCATTGTCATTGTCATTTTCATCATCATCTTCATTTTCATTATCATCATCATTTCCGTTGTCATGATCATCACCATATCATCATTGTCGTCGTTGTCATCATATCATCATCATCATCATATGAGGTTAATAGAGCTATATTAGGGGTTTTTAATGTTAGGGGTAATGATTAATATAGGGATTAAGTGTTATAATGGTAAGGGGTTATAAGTGGTAGGTTTGGAGTTATAATTCTGAAAGGTTATAGGATTTATGGGGTTATACTAGTTATGTGTAATAGGGTTGTGGTGTATAGATATATTGTGGTTGGTGCTTAGGGATAATAGGAGATAAGGGTTAGGGGTGGTAGGCTTCAAGGATAAGGTGTTTATAACCATTTTTTAAGTTATGAGCTTCATGGATTAGTCACTAGGATTTAAATGGGTTATGGATATATGGTTATAACATTATAGGGGTAGATCTATAAGATTATGTAAATATAGGATTATGAATATATTTGAACCCTAATTAATGGGATCACTATCCAATATACCTATTCACATAACGTGTATAACATCCCGTTGTTGGGCACACCTGATGTGACTTATTCTTTGAGGAAATTTGTGTATAAGTGATCCGGTTCATTATGTGATTGTCTTCTTCGCTTATGGATTCATATGATGATATTGTGGATTATGATGTTATGCTATGTTATTTATGTAAAGAGAGGTGTTATTGAATGGTTTCTCCTGAGTGTGTAGGACTCTTGATATATTGAGGATGTCGATGGAATCGATGGACCTCCTTCAACTCTGGATCGAGTTAGGGAGTGGATTGTATATGGTTTGGGTATTTTTGTTTATGCTTATGTGACCTATGATCAGGTATATTATGATGTTTTTTATGGATCGTTGACATGTTTCGTTGATGGATACAGGCTAATGATTTCTTGCTAATCAAAATCACATTAGGAGTAAAGGGGCCATGCACGACAATCAATGATATTGAGGGAGAGGTGTGGCAACAACCCTGCCACAACCCATTAGCACTCTCATTGTGGCTTGAATTGTAGGTTAACGACTACCTAGTTCGATAGATCCACGATGCCGCGAGGAAAAAATGAGATAGTCACTCACGGAGATTCTAAAAGGGTGTGCAATAAGGAAGGGTCCTAATTCCTTAGAGTCCCTTAGTCTCCCACGAGGTCTCCTAATAAGGTATTGAATCCAAGGGTTGGACGTCTACCAAAATCAGTTAAAAGGTGAGTGCCACCCTTGGAGCACATAGTGCATCTTGAAGGGAACATCGTATAAATGAAACACAAATAAAGGTGAATGGCACCTGTGGAGAACGTAGTGTGTCTTGAAGGGAATGACACAATTTTTAACACACATGAGTCAATGAACCTAGGTGCCTATAAAACCATATTTTATTTTGACGTGGTCAACCTTAAAATAAATGTTGTATGAGTAAAGTATATTAATTATAAAATTCCTTTAAAAAAATGTTAAGCCTAGTTGAAACTAAATTCTAGGTCTAATTAGGGTAAGAGGACCAAAAACTGATTAATCAATTAATAAAAAGGGGGATGAAGAAAAGAAAAAACAAAACAAATTAAGAATTTAAAAGGGAAATACTTTATCTAAGAATTAATTGTTGTTTATGTGCAAAACTTGCTAATTTAGAACTTAGACAAAAAGGGAAAATTAAATGCAAAAAGGAATGTGGAACATAGAAATGAATCTAGTATAGAGAAATTTCCTAAATAAAACTCAACTAAGATTTAAGAAATATGTTAGTCATTAAAGGAAATTGAGGGAATAAAGGGACAACAAGGAGCATTTTTAGGAAAAAATTTAGGTGGGTGAGGGAAATTGGCAAATTAAATTAATTAATAAAAGGAATTTTTGGTGCAACTAAGGGATCAAGAGACAAGTGTATGGGGGAGAATATTTCCTAATAAAAAGTTAATAAAAATAATTTAACATGATTTTGGAAAGTGGTCACTAAAAGAACTCTATAAAATTAATAGCAGTGAATAGGAAGCGATCATGACTAGTATGCATAAGGTTATGCTATCGAATTTTTTCTTGACTGATTTTTCTTGTAGTACTTAGGATACCAGCTCAAATAGAGAGTGGTAGCTTGACCTTTTGAGGCGAGCTAGGAGCTAGCTTTTCTCTGGCTTGTGTGCATGGCCCCTTTGCAGACTGGGGGATCATGGGGAAGAATAGTACCCCTAGCATTTGTTGGGAGGTATCGGTGAGGTATCAACAATTAACAGGCGGGAGAGAGAAGGATCTCCAACAACCGAAGAAGATCAACAAGCCAATGTTGATTACAATATTCCTGTTAAAGATGATAATTGTATTAAGATTAAATTTTATAATTGTATGTTTATGGTTTTCAGACAAAAATTTCATTACGGTGAGTTTTCTTTTGCATATGCATTTCTATGGTGATTCTAACAGATTTTTCATCATAAATCTTAGTTTATAATTGTAATCTGATAGAAGAAAGGAAAATTGTTATGAATATATATACACATTGGATGATTTGTTGCGTTAGTGATAAAATTGGATTTCATCTCAAATTTGGTCATGTAAATACTGCACATTGTAAGTTTTGTTGTATGTGTAAGAAATTTACGTTTCCCTTGGTAATATAATGAATACTGCACATTGTAAGTTTTACTGTATGCGCAAGTTCTCCTTGGTGTTATAACAATTTCTGCACATTGTAAGTTTGTATGCGCATTGGATAATATTTCCTGAGTGATAATAATTTATGTACATAGTATGTCGATGATGTCTTCAAGTTTTGAAATTTGACTGGATTGAATCTGGTTTTTCTTTTAATATCTCCTTAGAAAGTTTTTTTTTCTCAACTCAATATGGTATTTCTCAGACCCTTATGAAACAGTAACATGCCAAGTTAGCCTAGTTTAATCTGCTCCTTGATTAACTGTATTGGTTTTAAAAAAAGAAGATTTTTTTTGTTTAGATTTGAGCACAAGAACTCAATCATTGTGACTACAATTTTACCTCCTCCCTCCACTTTCATTGTTTCTAGCAGGAAAAACCCCACTTTAACTACACCACGGTTCATAATGTAGGCAGATCGATTAACCGTCTAAAATTCAATTAATTCTCTATACTACCCCAAACATACCAAAACTCATATGAATAAAGCAAGGAAAAGGAGATTGGGTACCTATACCTCTAATACCACGTCGGGTGATGACATCCTCGCACTCAGAAGTTTCGCTGACTGCACACCTCCTCCCAGGGTTGACCTGCATCCAAAGATTGACAAACATAAAAATACAAGCATGCTATTCCATATATAAATTAGTGTTAGATGTTATAATGTCAAGAATAAACCAATAAAAGTATTCAAGACACCATCATTTGGGACAGGAAAATGTAATTATTTTATTAATAACATGAAGATTATACCTTTACAATCTAAGTCGACAACCATTCCACAAACCTGGTCTGGGCTCCTCTTCACCAAGGTCTAAGTGCACGTTGTATGAACTTCTCATCTCAACCTTCTGATCTCTTATTCAGAAGTGAATGGATTAAATAGAGGAAGAAGGGGCTAATGAGGGAATGCTGAGGAAATTTCTCACAAATGGCAACAATATCTTGGTCAAGGAGGGGAAGTTAAATCGGGCAGAGTTTCACTTTTCTTATGCTTAGATGTGAAATGATACCCCAACACCTCATTTTATATGACAAAAGGATGGTTATTTTGTGGGGTGACGCACTATAATAGGTGGATTAGTTGGAAAACTACCAATAGTCCATAATCTCAACGAATTCCTTGCAAATTTTTATATTTTGCAACTTTTGCAAGTATATGCGGGCTATAATGGTGTAGCATGAGTATGTACACGAGCTATAGTGGTGAAACAAGTGTATGTACATGGGAAGTAATGGTGTAGGGAAATTACATCTTCTAAAAAATGGTTTTTTAAGAATAACAACTCAACAGAGCTTTGGAAAACAATGCAAGTAAAAGGGCCAAGGCCATGTATGCATGTGTAGAGGAATTTAGGGTTATAACAGATGCCCCCTAATGTGTGAGGTCAGAATATCATCTGATGGCCAAAATACATTGCAATATCTTCACCAATGTACGAAATCAAGTGAGCTCGGGACTGGAGTTAGGGAGGTGCCATCTTCAAAATAACAATTGTCTCTCTGAGGTGGGCATACCCATGCTTGAGATGAAATAAATCATGGTTTCCAATCAAATACACTACATATCCATGTCATATAAATATATAAAGTGTATCCACAAGAAATACACAATGGATATACATCTCAAAACCAAAGATATACAAATATATTATCCATCTTTAAGAAGCCAGTGAAGCCTGATGGTTGGAGATGAGGACTTTGTAGCTTGAGAAACAACTTCAATATATTCAAACCATAGGTAGGAGTATTATAGGAGTGCACAAATCACTACCCTAAGGTCTTCGAAGGCTCGTCAAGAAAAGAAAAGAGGATCTCGATGATCAGGCAGATAACTTCGTCAATTTTGAATCGGGACTTGACTGGACTCTCATGATGGTCGACTCATGAGGTCAAGAGAAAAACTGTAGAAACGCCAACTCATGTGGGGTGAAACTTCCCTTGGAAAAAATCATGAAAGATGATCAAACTCAGGAAACGTGACATTGACATAAGCTCACGATGCAGGAGGCAACGCAAACTCTCCACGTGTTTGGAAGAGTAACCAAACAGAGGAGGACACAACTCTCTATAGCGAGAAAAAATTCCTAAGGTCATACTAGATACCAATGCTTGACGAAAAAATGAAAGGATGTACTTTTTCCAAGGGAGACTCTTTGTGATACCAAAAAAGAATGCATATTTCCCATCCCCTCTATTTGGGATATTTGTTTTTTTTGTCTTTTTCAATCTTTTAAAATAGCTTGAAAAAGAATAAAATAATTCTACGTTACAAAGGAGGAATGAGTTTCACAAGCAAGCATACTAGTTTTATAACCCTAAATTTCTCTACACATGCATAGCTAGCCTTTGGCCCTCTTACTTGATTTTTTTTCCAAAGCACTGTTGAGTTTCTCTCCTTAAAAACCAATCTTTTGAAGATGTGCATTCCATGAAATACTACAGCCCGTGTACCTACGCTTGTTGCACCACTACATCTCATATACATACACATGATGCACCATTACAACCCGCGTATACTTTCAAAAGTTGCAAAAATAAAAAGTTGCAAGGAATTTGTTGAGATTATGGACTATTGGGTAGTTTCCCAACTAATCCACCTCCTATAGACCGTCACCCAACCGAATAACCATCCTTTTGTCATAGAAAAGGAGGTGTTGGGGTCTCATTTTACATCTAGAAATAATAACAGTGAAACTCTGCCCATTTCACATCCCCTCCTTTCCCAAGTTATTGCTACCCTTTTTTGATAATTTCCTCAGCATTTCCCCATTAGCCCTTCTTCCTCCATCAGAACCCATTCACTTCCCAAGAAGAGATCAAAAAGTTGAGAGGAGAATCCATACAAAGGTGCACTTAGAGGTTGGTAAAGAGGATCCCAGAACATGTTCGTGGAGTAGTAGCCAACTTTGATTGTAAAGGTATAATCATTGAGTTATTAATAAAAGAATTATTTTTACTGTCCCAAATCATGGTGTACTAGATGCTTTTATTGGTTTATGATTTGACATTCTAACACCAAACCCTAATTTGTATATGAAATGACATGCTTGTATTTTTTTGTTTGTCAATATTTGAATGCAGGTCATCCATGGGAGGAGGTGTGCAGTCATTAAAGCTTCCAAGCACGAGGGGATCATCACCAGATGCAAAGTAGAGGTATAGTTACCCGATCTCCCTCATATTTTATTTTTCTTGTATGAGTTTTGGTATGTTTGGGGTAGTTTAGAGAAGTAGTTTACTTTTAGACGGTTAATTTATCTGCCTACATTCTGAACCTTGGTGTAGTCATAGGGGGATTTTTCCCACTAGCAGAACTGGTGACCATACTGGGGAAGCCTCTAGGGATTTTTAGGGGGTTTTGGGTTGTCTAATTGGTTTTTCTTCCTTTCAAGTTTCTGTTAAGTCTTTTGAGTCTTTTAATGGATTTTGGTCACCTTCAAGTGCCATACTAATTCTCCCTACCCTATAAGACTGTCAGTTTCCTTCTTTTTTTAAAGAGATACATAGGTGTGCGCACCCTGCTTTGATTCATCCCACATACATACACACTATGCTCAGTAAACAGCCCGCTTACATACACAGGCTGCTAAAGAACCAACAACGTCTCTAGTTTAGCAAATTTTTGAAAAAGAGGAATCCAACCTATTTCCTGATTGAGGTTTATACTTCTCAGGGTTTCCTATTTCAGTTCAGAGTCTATATTTTTACAGCCATAGCTTGGGTTAGATTTTAGTTTACTTGTCTTTTTGAGTTTCTTGTGTTTACTTCTGAAAGGGTTTTAAGCAAGTCTTTTGAATTATTGATCTTCCTGTTTGGTTTCTTTAGTGATTCCCTATGATCCATAGTGGTCCACAAATCTGTTTCATTCTTGTCTTGGTGTTCTGTTATCACCCTGTAATTTCCCAGGATGAGGAGGGAATCAACAGGGGTAACCACAAACCACTTGGAGTCAAGGATATAGCCCTCCATGAATCAAAGAGGGATCTCTCTATAGGATTTAACTTTGTTTATATTGGATATTAGGCTAGGTATAACTGTACAGGGCTTTGATTGTGATAAATGGAGTAAGGACCGAGAAGGAAAACTATTGGGCAATGGAGTCACACCAACAAACTATTCAAATCCTTTTCTGTAAGATGAAACTACAGGGCTAGGTAGCTAAAAAAATGGATCTCCAGGATTTGAATGGAAAGAAGAATAGGAGATATGAAACAAATCAATATTCATATGGGAATAAATTAAGAATTCCCCACCTATCTATCAGAGGAAAACATTTAAATTATTCAAAGTCAAGAAAAAGAGTGTATATTCCGACGAATTTTGTTCTTATTTTATCTATTGCATAATTAAGAAATAAAATTGATTGTGGGAATAGGGAAAATAGTTACATAAATAAATTATACATCACCGGGGTGTTTAACACAAGAATCCTGCAGTTTTTATTGCTTGGAGATCAAGAACATGCTCATTGTGAGCTTACATCACAACACTGGTACTGAAGTTTCTCTAATCCTACCCTGTCTCTTACTCTATTACAAACATATATATAAATAAATAATACAATCCTTAGGCTCATGAGACCAAATTCAATCATCCTGGCCGAAAATAGCAAGTAAATCCCAAAAAGATCTAAACTGAAATTTGGGTCGCATCTGCTGAGAATAGGGGTATACTTCAGACATTTTTTTCTCCTCGACGGTGACACCTATGTATAAAATGAAAGAGGTTATTGTATATGAGTCTTTCTGGAGTAAAAAACTCCTTCAGTTTCTCCAATTTCATCTCTAGCTCACCGAAACAACTCTCACAATATAATGGTTGAAACAAGAAAAAATGGAAGCCTGAAAAATAGGGCACAAATATGACTTTGATTCTCCCAACTTGTGACACCTGTGTAAATTCTAGGAGATTTTTTTGTTTGTCATCCCACTCTGAACAAAAACCTCTCTCAGATTTGGAAAATTCTTCTCCATTTTCCCCGAATCACTCTCAGAAACTAAATGGTCAAACTGGCGAAAAATACGATTTTTGAATTTGGCGGGGGCGCTTTTGCAGGGGGGTAGGTGGTTTTCGGACCCCACCTGAGGTGGTAAATGGTATTGGGAGGGGGGGTCCAAGTTCACCATATGGTGACACCCGTCCTCAACAATACCACTTACTCAGACCCCCCTTGTGGTGAAGTCGCGTGAGGATGGGGGGGTCCGAGTTGTACGAGAAAAATCGTGTGTTGTAGACTTATGATTAGTTTAAATTTTAAATTTATATATATATTTTTATTATTTGTTTTTTATTTTTGTTTTTTATTTATTTTTTAGTTTCTACGTGTTTTATTATATGTTTTATTTAATATATGTTTTTTATTATTGTTTATATATTTGATTTAATATATGTTTTTTATTATTGTTTATATGTTTTATTTTAATATATGTTTTTTTATTATTGTTTTATATTTTAATTTGTTTTTAATTTATATGTTTTATAAATTTTTATATATTTGTGTTTTTATTTTATTATTATACTAACCTAACTACACTTAATTTAATTACTAACATTATTAACCTATTTACTAACTTAAACAATTGACTTAATTAATAATTATTAGCTAATTAATTATTATTAATTAATTAATAATTAATTATTATTAATTAATTAATAATTAATCTAATTATTATTTTATCATTAATTATCTTATTAAAACAATCTAATTAAAATAACTTTATTAGGCTAATAAGCATTAGAAAACGCCACTAACCATTTATTATTAACCTAATATTTTTTATCCTAAGTTTGTTTATGCAGGGATGAGTGGTGGGCGAGATGTAGCCAATGGGATAAATGGACAAGGGAGTGAGTGGTGCAAACGTGGATGAAGGATCGAGAAAAATGGATGGAGGGGAAAATGGAATCACCGAACCCAGCAAGTCATATGTCTTCATCACGAGAGAAACACCAAATAAGAAGTTGAAGAATCAAGTTACCTATGATTATAGGACCCCAACATAGGCTCCACCTGGGGATGGCAGCTCCTAAGGAGGTGTCAAGGATCTCAGATCTTCGAATTCGTAAATCAGTGCCTTATCCATTGGGCTGATCCCACAACCTGTATCTTGATCTGTCCTGCAAATTAGTGACTGGAAACCAGTTGATTATTCATTCTAACTTTGATTGAGTTTTTGAAATAAAACAAAACTAAAAAAGACCACATGTTTTCCGAGCAAGCTTATTTCCATACTGTAAATATGATAATTAAAATATGTTGATCTGACGATCTTATTTATGTACATACATCCTATTCTAACATTAGAATGCATGATCTCAATAAATATGAAATGTCCAATATAACCAATCAAATATTGGATCTGATACCTTGGCCCTTTCACTGTTTTTTATCCAAATTAGAAACAAAATTGTTAATGATATGTAGTAGATATTTCCAACCTGATCTTCATCACAAGGACCTTGATAAACCTGACAGACAAAAGAAATATTGGGAATGCATTGTGTCTCTGTGATGAACAATTTATCCATATAAATAGCCATTGGATCAAGATATACTTGACCCATTACTGGATATTCTGACTCAGTCAATTCAACCTCATGACCAGGTGCCACACATGTGCTCTCTATGTCTTCAAGTGACTCAGAAAATGATTGCATTTGATATGATGAGTTTTGTACTAATACTTCTACTGAACAAGACATTGGATCTGACCGTCTGATCATATCCATATCATAACATCTCTTGAAATCATTACAAGTAAATGGAAACTGACTTTGAAAATACAAGCCATCCAACATATCATTTATTGGGTCATATAATGCTTTAGATGACTGTGGCATTGGCTCTATTGGTACCTCATGGTTTAAACTGTTATTCTCCACCAGAATATGACTAAGATTCCCTCTCACAAACTGAAATGAACTAAAGAATAAGGGTAAGGAATCAAAATAGATTAGTTCATTACCTATCCTAGGCTCTGTAATTTCATCTGAGGTTTGACCTTCAAAAAGACTCAAGGGCTGGACTTCTGGATCAACTTTTGTATCATCCCTTTCTTCCTCAAATGATGCATTAGAACATCCATCATCCTTTATATTTACAATCTTCTTGCAATTTTCTCTAAGGAGTGAGGCAAAACACAGGGGTAGACATTTTTCATTCACTGGAAATTTTTTTGCATTTTCCTCTTTGCAATCTTGATTAGTATGCAAAGTTTGATTTACCTTTTTTGTATTGTGATAACTGGGCTTCTTCTTCCCATGAAGATAGTGCTAGTTGTTTTGGAAAATCAACATCAATCTCATCCATATAATTCTCATCATGATGATCATATCTAGGAAAATCATCTACATATGCAAGGTCATCAAACATGCACATCATCTCGGGAGGTTTTTTCATCACCATCTAATTTTGAACTTCATCTTTGGTTGTATTGTGAATTGAGTACATGAAATAATCGATTGGTGGTTCATAATACCGAGGTTGAGCTAGAAAAATCTTGGGGAAATTTATCTTTGTCCTTTCTAGCACTAATGGAACATAAGGTCTTCAAACAACAAGTTCATCTTTCCTACTAATATTATGGATCACTTCATTGACTGTATTGGTCAATATATCTAATTTTATATCTGAAGATATCACATGTTCTTTTTCTATTCTATCTTTCATCAATGCTTTCAATTTTGCCTTTCTGTTCAACAGGTTTGCTTCCACATCAACTGCAACATTTTTTTATTTCTTCAAGGGCTGCAGTGTTCCTTTCTATTAATTGGAATGCCATCTTTGGATCGAAAGCATCAGGGTAATGCAAGTGAGCTAATCTTGGGGGTGGCCTTATATCAATAGGCATTGAACGATACAACTTATTGAACCTTGCTGAAAATTGTTGTACTATTTCCCCTGGTTGTCTTTTCAAATGGTCATACTATTCTAGGATGAGAAAGACATTTCCCATGATCACCCATCGATCTAGGAAAACTTGCATGAATTGATGGAAATTGCTAATGCTTGCAGCTGAAAGATTCTTAAACCAATTTTTGACTTTACCTTGCAATGATAGGGCAAACATCCTGATACACACATCATCTTCTTCCAACTCAAATAGATCAAGGAAGTCCTCAAGGCTTTGGATGTTCTTTTCAGTAGTGATCTTCACATTTCTCCATCAAACCTGGGTAGATTATTGCTATAATTGGCATGTAGGTCATGGAGAATAGAAGGTAAAACCATAGGCTTGTATCTTTATGGGACATTTATAGGCATAGGAGATAAAGCAGGGGGCTTATAACCATCTGAAGGTTTATTAAGAGTAGGAGATAAAGAAGGAGGCTTATGTCTCACTAGGATTTCTAAAGGTGTATCTGGGATGTGCACATGTGTATGAGTATGTACATGATATACAACTTGGGGCTTAGTCTCTTGAGGCTCATCAATTTGCAGGTGATCAATGTAAGATTCAATAATGTACTCTTGACCAGGATCAGAATAAGATAGAACATAATTACAGATAAAACCAAAAATGTCTTGAATACAATTTGAGCTTGAATACCTGATCCTTCCATATTTCTTTGTCATGTCAGGTTCTTCCTCCAGTGGAGTCTTTGAGTTGACACTGTCTGAAGCTGATTGGAGTCACGAGGTTAAATATTTAAGCCTTCTTGTGTCTGTTCACTGTCCACCCTCAGTGATTAGATCTGGAACTTTCTATGCTTTTCTAGAGAACCTGAAAGCTCATTCCCCAGTATGGCCGCCATTATGTTATCACCCTGTAATTTCCTAGGCTGAGGAGGAAATCAACAGGGGTAATCACAAACCGCTTGGAGTCAAGGATCTAGCCCTCGATGACTGAGAGAGGGATATCTTTTTGGGATTTAAATTTTTTTAGATTATTTATTATGCTAGGTATAACTGTACATGGCTTTGATTGTGAGAAATGGAGTAAGGATCGAGAAGGGAGACTATTGGGAAATAGAGTCACAACAACAAACTATTCAAATCCTTTTCTGTAAGATGAAACTGTGGGGCTAGGTAGCTAAGACAATGGCTCTTTGGGTTTTGAATGGAAAGAATAATAGAATATATGAAACAAATCAATATTCATATGGGAAGCAATTAAGAATTCCCCACCTGTCTATCAGAGGAAAACATTTAAATTATTCAAAGTCAAGAAATAGAGCGTATATTCCGATGAATTATGTTCTTCTTTTCTCTATTGCATAGTTCAGAAAGAAAATTTATTGTGGAAACAAGGAAAACAATTACATAAATAAATTACACATCACCAGGGTGTTTAACACAAGAATCCTACAGTTTTTATTGCTTGAAGATCAAGAACATGCTCCTTGTGAGATTACATCACAACACTGGTATTGTTTGTTAAGGTCCTAACCCGCACATGGGTAGATTAATGTATTCGGATGTAATAAAGGTCAATATTAATAAGACCTTT
>SNQJ01S0053793.1:0-10539 GCA_010110895.2 Picea sitchensis
TGGATGTTTCCCCGTAGGGGTTTTACCACGTGAAAACATCGGTGTGTTGATCTTTGATCTGGTTATGTGAGTGGTTACTAAAGGTGTTCATCCTCTATTGGAATACCTGTGTTGTTGAACACACGTGCCATACTTGGAAAGTAAACACACAATCCAGAAATAAATGAGAAATTTTTTCCTTTGAAAACTTACATAAATAAGAATTCCCTAGTCATTTCTCACACCTGAGATGCAACCTATCCCATGTAATAACCCTAGATTGAACCCAATTGTAAATGTATATATAGGTTGGTGAGCCAATATATTTTGGGCTAGAGTGCATGTATGGTTATTAGGATGGAGAGCTATAACGCCAAAAGGATAGCAAACCTATCATTATAATATGTAATAACACTCAAATATTAATAAAAAAACATCGTTGTTGCATACCAACAAAAAAAGAGAGTATGGGGGGATAAAACTCCACTAAAGGGAAAGGGGGATAAGGGTCTAGGAGGAGGGGCTAAGCTAAGGGGGCTTAAGCCAAGGAAATATTACAATAATATTTCCTAAACTCTAATTTATGGGATATATGCATACTTATCCTAAGTTCATAAGTGGGAGGAACATATCACCATGTGGGGCCCATGTAATTCATAACATGACAAGTTTCAATTTGGGAAAGTGCATATAAAAAGTAAATAAATTGATACATTTTCCATCATTCATTCACTCATAATTATCACTTTTGACTCTTATCATCCATAATTCCTTGCCCACCATATTTGTACCTGAACTAGGGATATTTTGTAGTTGTTTCTAACCATAGATTCCTTGGAGGTATGAGGTGAAGAAGCAGGTTTTCAAGCATGTGTGTACTTTGAATAAGCAAATTTTCATGCCCATGGGAATTATCTCTGGGGGAGAGAATTGCTAGGAATTCTTCCCTGGTTGCTGGGAAATAACTACAAGGTTCTTATACTTTTTTTCCAACATGTTGTTGAAGCCCCAAAAGGGAAGTGAGGTGACCAAAGGACTCTTGATTAGAGAAGGGACAGACTTCCTGGGGTGGGACAGGCTATGGGAAAAGAGATACTATAGGAGAGTTTCAACAATCGACACCTTGACCCGAGTGTTATGGTGTTGGTTAGACCTTAGTCTAGCTTAGGAATCCTTCCCTAGTGTATTTTTCTAGCCTCAGCTTGGGGGTGACTTGTTTTTGAGATTTTATGAGAAACAATGTCTGTTATAGCAAGATTCACCTCACCATTTATATCTTGCATAGAGGGCCTTTTTCCATTTCCCTATGCAGGCTTATCATCCCTTTTTGATGAATCCAGAGCTAAAAATACACATTTTTCCACATATACATGCCCTATCAGCAATACAACAAGCATATACACTGGCTGTTCCACTACAGCTCGCATACATTGGGATTTGTGCCAGAAAATAAAAAAAATGGAGTCGAGTTTCCATGTCACGACATGCGATCTTTGATCTTTGTCCTTCCATATACTGGAAACCTTTTGAATCGACCCTTCAGTTGCATTTTGAAGGCTATAAGAGCACAATTCCGAGCTATGGAAAAGGAGGAGAAATCATTCAACTTTGAGAGAAAAGTTACTCTGGAGAAATTACTTCATATTGAGTCTGCATCCCTTTGTCTTTCAAGTCTGAACACAGTGTTTAGCCCCCAAGCTCTTTCCCTATTGTTGAGAGAACCTCATTGTCTCTCTCCTTTGAGCTTGCCTTTGGTGGAGGATTGAAGTGGTGGAGGCCTAGTTGGAAGGAACTTGGTTCCTTGGTTTTGAACTGTTTCAACACGAAAGTCTGTAATGTTGTCACTTTTGTTGATCAATTATTAATAGAAATACTCCTTTCTCATCCTATTGGTATCGTGCAAATATATGATTATTTTCCATGGGAATGTTTATAATGTTTATTAATGGATTATGCTATTTGATGTGCTAACCCCTTTGCATTATTGCTATATACTTTCCTTGTTTTTTTGTTAAGAACTTATTGCAGGTATAAATCTTTAGGTCGAAGTGCTCAACGATGGAACGTCATCGAATGTTGGATCGAGGTAGGCATATTTCTTATCTTGCACATTGGTTGATATAGCATACAATGGAATTGAGTTTGTTTCTGTAGTCATACCTGTTTGTTGTGGTTTACCCTTGGCCATAGAGAGTTTTTCGCTTGTAACATAAATGGTGACTCCACTAGGGAGAGATCTTCCTTCTAAGGGTTGAAGTATTTTTTCTTCTTGCATTGGTATTTTTCCTTTGTGTTTCTTATCGTATTACTATTTGACAAATTCTGTTCACTCTGAGTCTGATTTTTCATCCTTTTTGACCTTGCCTAGCCTTGTTTTAAATCCTGTACGCTCCTTTTTCCTTGACAGTCGTGTACACACGCGTTCTGCCTCTCTGCAAGCTGCGTATATACACATTGTTCTACTGAAAAATTGCGTATACCATTTTTCCTTGCTTGTTTGCTTGGTTTAGTGACTGCTGGGTGGGATTTGATGGTTAATGAGCCTTCTTAGGTCTCTATAGTTCCTGTTGAGATTCTCTGGGTTGAAAGGAAGCCTGTTGGGAGTTGAATTTATGGGCGTAGTATTTCTCATTGTTTTTTCATTTTTGATTTGTCCTTGAACCCTGGGATATTTGCTTGGCTGCTTGGTATTCTGCTTGAATTATTTCGTTTATACATAGTAGAATTTTTATATCAGGATGCTTCTCATTCCATGCATTTTCTCTTTATATATTGAAAATACAAAAAAATAGGCATTTTGTGTTGGTTAGCATTTTGTCTTTGAACCTTTATCATTATCTTAGTACATTTAGCGAAAGATTGCATTTTACTTCTGAATTGCATAGTTTAAATTGAAAATTGCAATGTTTTTATCAACATATCATTCATTGAAAAGTTAAAGTTATACTTTGCATTATATTCATATTTATCTTCTTGCAGAGTCATAATATCATGAGTTTCTCTTCCATACCCTTTTGAGTAATCAAAACCAATAAAATTTATGCTTTAAACTAAAATTGATTAGTCACGATTTTATTTTTAGGGTGCACAAACTAGTCTAGGATTTAGTGCCTTGGAATAGGATTTTGTGAGTAAACTTCTCCAAGAAAATTAAATCAAAATATGTGTCTAAGACAAGGATTTGAGAAGTCCATTGTATAATTCATAATATCAGGAGGCTCCACTCACACTGGAGTTAATAACAAGGTCGCACGAAGTTAGTTGAAGGGATAACCCCTGGATACTCACCTAGCATCAGAGATATTTCTGTGGTTTTATTTGTATTTGAGGATATTGCTAGTACCCATACATCTGTGAGAGGTGGTGCTTTCAAGGTTTCAGGCTTTGTTACCCTGCCCATATGGTGATCAAAACTTACAATTGCTCGCTCGTGCATCGATTATACAATTTTTTATTAGTTTCTTGACTTAGGTATCTCATAGGTTACTTGCAGGGGTTATTTTGCTTGTATCATGGGTTAAATAGAGGTCAGACATCACACAAACTTTATGGAGGATTACCTCTCCGGGGGGATCTGACCGACTGGTTGTTAAGCCCACGAGGGCCTCTATAACTGATTCTGTTACCTCCAAACTTTAGCAAGGAGTATCAGGTCCCTCTTGGACGAGGCATACCTTCTTTAGTGAGGGAGGCCACTTAGCCACTTTAGCCCGTTTGCATGCATATTGGATGTTTGACTTTTGGTATGCTATTTGACTACTAGTTGGCCTTAGGATATATTTGTATTTTGTAGAGTCATAAGTCATCATGGAGTCAGACCAACTTCCCCACCGGTCCCTTCGGTTGCTACAGTTACCACTAGATTTTGGGTTCTTGCCTTCTAAAAGGCGTAGAGTTTGTAGAAGTGGTACACACACATCCACCTTTCAGACTTGTGATTCCACAAGGATCAATATTGAGTCCAGTCTTCAGAATACTGGGAGTTCTTCGACTCCCATACCCACTATAGTTAATGGCACCCCTTCAACTCCTATAGCCGCTACAGTTGCAGTGTCGGAGGCTTATACCAGTACTATGGCTCAGCCTGTAGTTAATGCTTCATCTCTTGCCTTGAACTCTTTTGGGGGTTTTGGTCACTCACCAAGTTATAATTTTCAGTCCATCCCTATGGCTTCTACTCCATTTTCTTATGGTATGCCTAACTTCACGTCGCATTTTTTGACTACCATCCCGACTGCTGGTCCTAACACTAACCTTGGACTTGGGGGAACTACACCTCCTTACACTCCTTTTCCATTTGGTGGTTCTCATATCCCCCCAAAAAATCCTAATTTAGGAAGTGTCCCTTTTCTTAACCCCAGGTCTAATCCTTCTACAACTGGATGGAACAACCCAGTTGGCGGACAAGTTCTGCCTTATATCCCTACTTCCTCGGTGCCGATTCCGACCAATAATTTTGGCATGAATATTCCACTTCAATCCTCCAGGTTCCCACTTGGAGGAGTTCAGTCTTACACTTTGGGCAATTGCCAACCTAGATCCAATCCAGTTGGGGAAAATTTTCACAACCCCTAGCTCGGATCTAATCTGGCTGGGGGAAATTTTCATAATCCTTATTAGAACATTCCTGCTGGAATGATGCCCAACCCATATTATACGAATCATCCAGGAGGAGGGCCTTATAATTCTGGATAGGGTTTTGGTCCTTACTGGAATCCTAGATGGAATGCAGTTCCCAATGCACAATCTTTCATGGGAGGGTGGGGCCAGATGTCGCAACCCCGCCTTCCCTTTCTGGTCACGCTTAATCTGCCAGAATTTCTTAAGTTAATGAACGACCCAGTGAGTCATGATCCCACATGGCCCCCTATCCCTACCAAACTTTCATCAGACATTCCAAAGTTTTAAGGTAAGAATGGAGAGGACCCTAGTGATCACATCACTACTTTTCACTTTTGGTGCTCATCGAATTCTCTGAATCATGATTCTATTAGATTACGATTTTTTCAACACACTCTCATTGGAATTGATTCACAATGGTATATTGAGATACCTAGGGGGACATATGGGTCATTACATTAGTTGGTGCTAGTGTTTCTCAACCACTTTTAATTTCCCATTCATTATGATGTTGGCCTTGAACTTTTGTCGACTCTACACCAGGGAACCGACACTCACATCTCGGACCATATCCATGAATGGCATAGATGGAGGTGGTTGATTAAGACTCGTATACCCACAACCTTTCTTCTAGAATGGTTCCTAAAGTATTTTCACGCTCCTATATTGAAGGATGTTTCTACTTCTTGGGTCTTCAATGAGGAAGAAGATATATTTAGATCCCAACAACTTGATTTCATATACGCTCAGTCTGGGATGTTATACCACCTTCTTCCAGACGCACCGCGGCCAAATCACGATCCTAGATAGAATCCTAGACCTCATGCCGATGGCATTGTAGGGTCCGCCAATATAAAGTCCATAGACTCGACAACGAATTCTACCGGAGGACCAACTTCATCTGCATCCTCCAAAGCCACCCAATTGGCGGATGTACATTCTATGCAATCGTCAAAGAACCCAAATGGTGACCAACAACCAAATGGGAATAAAAGGAAAGGTGAAAACAACTGTAAGGGTGGGAAGAATAACAATAAACCCAAGGACAAGGATAATAATTGGAAACAGAATGATAATGCTGGAGAGGAAAAGAAAGAGAAACGTAAGGTGAATTTTCCTTGTAAAATTTGTATCGATGACCACCTTACACAATTATGACCCAAACTTGTGGAGGCTACGAGGATTTTAAATATACCACCCGTTTTTATGGAAAATACATTCCCACACAACCAACACTTAGCCTCAAGCTCTTTGAATACCAGAAATATGCCTGGTGGAAGTCAAAACCCACCGTCGCAAGATGGCAACCGTGTATGTATCAATATGGTCAACACGAAAATTGATATAGCCACTTGCTCTCGATATTATATATCTTCAAAAGATATTACCAGTCTAGAATCTCCTCCTCCCCCTCCAGAGATGAACTTACATATTGAGAAACCAGAGCCACCACCTTGTATTCCAAAAGGAGTACTTAATCCCTCTACCCACAACCCTAATGCTAGAGCTACCTAGAACTACTCTATTATTGAGGATCTGGGCCAAAACCCTTGCATGATGTTAGCTTTGGAGGTACTCCAAACATGTCCATCATAGAGGAATGCCTTACTCTCTACCTTAGGAGCTCTAGAACCTAGTGGCTCGAAAGTTATCAAGTTTGATGTCACGAATGTGAAGCCTTGCTTACCGTACCGTGTGGATTTCCAAATCCACGTGGAGTATTCCAAGTAAACTATCAAGCTAGAAGTCGTTGATGAAGGTGATGCAACCTGCGTGATGTCCCTTGTCTATTGGAATTATCTCGGTTCTCCGACCCTTTCCAAGTCGTCGAACATGTTGACTGCATTTGACGGTCATTCCTTCCGCCCTTATGGTATTATCCCCGCCTTTCTGATCCAATTAGGTGGGAAGACGGTAGAGGTGGAGGTAGAGGTAGTTGATGCACCTCTCGATTATAACTTGTTACTGGGTTGTAATTGTACCTATGCTATGGTCGTTGTCATATCATTTGTCTTCTGTATACTTTGTTTTCCTCATCAAGGGGAGTTCATGACTATCGACCAATTATCCTTTGCATACTCTAGTCCTAACACATCTGTTGGACCATCGATCCCTGTGATCGACAATTCTTAGCCGACAACTGAGAATATCGGTGTCAGAATGTATTCTTCCCTCATGGGTACTTTCAACTTCTCGACACTGATTCACCACATTTATACCATGTCCAGTAGGCCCTCTTCTGTAGGGAGGTCCATTCCTTTCCACACTTTTTGTTTTAGTGATCCATGGACCCTACCTTCTTCGACTTCATCGTGTGAAGGACAATTGCATGTTGGGATGGCTATGCCACTATTGACAGTGGAGATTATGTATCAAGTTGTTCTTGACTCTTCCACCGATCATGATCCTATTACCTCACAGACGGATGAGGAGGATCCTGTTCTTAGGCTTGTATGGGCCACCTCGTTACCTTTCTCGCATGATTTCTTAGATGAGACTTTTCCTTCAGACGAAGCCATCCTTGAAGCCATGAATGGTTCCAAGAGACCTTGGGATGATATGCATCATTGATCCTATTTTCTCCCAAGTCTTGAAAGAATCGAGCAAGATGACTTTCGGTCTACCTTGAGTGAGATAGTCGGTCACCCCATAGTTCCACTTGATATGCATGACATTTATGATGAAGGAAATATGGAAAGCATTTATCCTACGATCTCGATCGATATCTCTCGTACCCCTGATAAGATTGAGAACATAAATATAGGTGCAGATTGTTCGCCAGAAGAAATTCTGATATACACCAATCTCTTCAAATAATTTCGATATGTATTTGCTTGGTCATATGAAGAGATGCCAGGGATTGACCCTCAGATTGTCGAACATGAGATTATAACTTACCCGTATGCTAAACCTACTCGACAACATCTTAGAGCTGTGAATCCTGGGAAGGACCCTGCTATTAGGGTAGAGGTGGAAAAGCTACTTAAATTTGGCTTCATCTACCCGGTTCCCTTGACCGAATGGGTATCCAATCTAGTTCCTATGAATAAAAAGCAAGGAACCATCTTTGTGTGTATGGAATTTCGTGACCTGAACAAGTCTTGTCCTAAAGATAACTTCTCCATGCCTTTCATTGATCAGATTCTCAATGAGTGTGTGGGAAGCGAGATATTTTATTTTATGTATGGATTATTAGGCTATAACCAAATCTAGATCAAACCTGAGGACCAACACAAGACGACATTTATATGTCCTTGGGGTACTTTTGCATACCGAAAAATGCCTTTTGGCCTTAAAAACACTGGATCAACCTTCCAATATGCCATGACTTTCACCTTTCACAATCTCAAGAACATAGTCGAAGCCTACCTGGATGATCTTACTGCTCACTCTCGCAAGAGAGTGGATCATATTATACACCTTTGGCTAGTTTTTGAAAGATGTCGTTACTATAGAATCCAGTTAAACCCTCATAAATGCATATTTTGTGTTAAGTCTGGTCATCTTTTAGGATTTTTATTTTCTGAGACTGGGATCATGGTAGATCCTCTTAATGTTGAGGCAATACTTCAGTTGCCTCCCCCATGCACAATTAGACAACTTCAAGGTTTACAGGGGAAAGACAACTTTCTATGTCGTTTCATAGTGAATTATGCCAATATCACTAGGGGTTTCATGCGCCTCTTGAAGAAACACACCCCCTTTATCTGGGATGAGTGAGCCCAAGAGTCTTTCGACGCTTTGAAGAAAGCCTTGGTATCAGCCCCTTTGCTGAAAGATATTGATTACAATAGAGATTACCTGTTGTATATGTCCACGTCTGCAGAGACGATTGGTATGGTTCTAGTTCAGGAGGATGATGAGCTCCATGAGCATGTCATCTACTATCTCAATCAAAATTTAGTTGGTCCTGAGCTTAATTACTCTCACATTGAAAAGCTAGCTTTGGATTTTTTTCACGTAGTCCAACTCTTACGTCACTATATATAGTTAATGTTTAAGACATTATTATAGATGTTTGCATTTCATTAGATAACAATAGAACAATCCAAGATTACTGAGAAATACACAATCACAAGAGACACAACATTTATCTTGGGAAACCCTCTAGGGGAAGAAAACCCAACAAAACTTACTTAATATAGATAACCAATACAATGCCAAGAGATCTCTTAAACTAATATAGAAAATCCTCTCCCAGATATGCACCACTCTCTCTCTCCTTCTTCTCCAACAACAGATATGAACTTGTCTCTCAAATGAGCAAGTGTGTTGTATGTCTAAGTGAGGCGTTGGCCTCTTTATTTATACAAGTCTAGCATGTGTGAACTGTCTCTTCACTGGTAGGGCCGACTTCTCAAACTAGGTGGGTAAACCCACCTTTATTATATTTCTGGGTCTCTTTAATATCTGTTGGGGCCGACTTCTTATTCTGCCTATTACAATTTTCTTTTGACCAATCTGAAAAAGGGGATTTGGTCCTATTACAATAACCGACATGATCAATCCACAATGGGGATTGACCCTATGAATAATATATCAATAATAATAAGAATACTCTTTGTAGTTATATTATTTCAACACTACCCCTTAACAAGAAGGGTATTCTTTAGTAGCATCATGCGAGAGAGAGAGGACATCATCATCAACAACATCAAGTGGGTGAGAGGACATCATCATCAATATCATCTTGGAACACTGACTGGCGTATCTATAAATCATCATAAGTTTTCTTCTTCGAAAACATCATCATTCTCAAAGGAATGCCATCATCATCTGCATCAATATATATTAGTATAAGAACAGATACATCATCATCATCATCACAACACAAGGTTGGATCATCATAATACAATACTGGCTTTACGTCACAACTATCAAGCTGGAAGCTCAGTGCTTGTCTCATCTCAATGTCTTGCTTTACGTCACAACACTCAAGATGGAAGTAAGATACTCGTCCTGCTTTACGTCACAACCATCCGGTCAGAAGCAGGATACTAGACTGGCTTTACGTCATAGCTCTCCATCCAGAAGCTGAGTGCTAGTCTCATCATATCATCTTGCTTTACGTCACAACCATTAGGTCGAAAGCAAGGTACATATCTCATATTGATTTACATATGACAACTAGCTCAAAAGAAAGAAACATCTCATATTGCTTTATGTCTGACAACTAGCTCAGAAGCAAGGAACATATCATCTTGCTTTACGTCTGAAAACTAGGTTAGAAGCAAGGAACATATCATCTTGCTTTACATCTGACAACTAGGTTAGAAGCAAAGAACATCTCATCTTGCTCTAAGTCTGAAAACTAGGTCAGAAGCAAGGAACATCTCATCTTTCTTTACATCTGACAACTAGGTCAGAAGCAAGGAACATCACATCTTGCTTTACATCTGACAACTGGGTCAGAAGCAAGGTACACATCCTGCTTTACGTCACAACCACAAGGTTAGAAGTAGGGAATATCTCATTACAACAACTACTCCCCCTTTTGAGGAAGGTCCTTTCGGACTATGCCAAGCTTATCTCAGAAGTACTCAAACTTCACACGAGATAGGGGCTTAATCAACACGTCAACAACCTGTTCATCCGTGCTAATGTACTGGAGCTTTAAGGCTCCTCTCTGTACCATGTCACAGATGTAATGATAACGGATCTCTATGTGCTTCGATATGTCGTGGAATATAGTATTCTCTGTCATCTTTATGCATCTCTGGTTGTCACATAGAATCAAGGTTTCTCTCATCTCTAAGTCAAATAGGCCAGTCAACAACTTTCAAATCCATATAGCTTCGCAGCTGGTAGAACATGCAACAATGTATTAGCTTCCATTGTGCTAAGAGAAATACAAGATTGCTTCCTACTCTGCCACGAGCTCATAGCTGATCCCAAACTAAAACAACATCCTAAAGTGCTTTTCCTGTCAGAAACATTTCC